>JAQMYJ010000010.1:22289049-22299603 GCA_030014305.1 Clarias laeviceps | reverse complement strand
ACATTAAGTTTACTGAAAGTAAAAACAGTTGAAAGTCAGAGGACGTTTCTTTTTTTGCTGAGTGTATATATATATATGTATTTACGAAGAACCCGTAGAAGGATAGGATATCGCATGTTGCCCTGGTAACATACAGACTGACTGACAGTAAGCGCAGTGTCAAACAGTGTCAGTGTAATTTATTGTTAAAGTAGGAAATTACCTTATTTTGTTTTCATTTCTTCACCAGATCCAATCATCCAAGTTCCAGTTTATCTGCAAGAGTAAGTTTGTGTTTGTGTGTGTGTGTGTGTGTGTGTGTGTGTATGTTACTCCTCACCTGTCTAACTCTCTCTGTAATGGACTGATCATCAGGAATGTGAGATATTGTGCAGTGCAGCATGAAGGCATTTTAACATGTTTGATGCCCTCATCAGATGACACACATTTTATTTATTTATTTATTTATTTACTGTATTGCACCAGTTGAATGTGATTGCGTTCACACTAGCAGGTATGTGACATGAGAAGGTGAAACCACGGTTACGTTTCCTTCCATGTTCCTGCGTCACACAGTAAATGTGAACTGACCGCAGGTAGGAACTAAAGTTGGCAGAGAGAATAAAGAAACCGTGGAGACGTTCAGCACTAGTGACTTTTTGCATGACAAAAAAAGTGACATCATGACGTCTGTCAGCCATGGTCCCGCCCACTTCAGGATGTCAATGGGATGGGATTGCAGTGACAAAACTCACAGTCAAACCCAGGAACACTTTCAGCAAGAACACACATCTGGTAACGTTATATCATCTGGTAAAGTCGTTCGAATCGCCTCTGAACCGCCTGTGTTGTTCCATTCGCGGCTAACGCGAGCTACAACGCTAGCAAGGCTGATTCCCAAATCCCTCTCTTACCCCTGATCAAGGGCACTACTTGGTGTGTGGAACAAGCACACTAGCTTTCCATTTAACACTGTATTTGGGATTCAATCACAGAACAGTGAGTTAGCTATTAATTAGAAAACGTGAAATGTCAGTATTAGTTAGCATTAACGCAACTTATAATAATATAATAATAGTATTATTAATCTTGATAATGTAATTTCTCATAATTAAAAATTAAGTAATTTATTTACTAATTAGTGATCATTATAATATTTTATAATAAATAATAATTCACAATTGTTAATTATTTTAGCATTATTGCTTTTTATTAGTATTAGTTAGCATTATTGCTTGTATTAGTTACCTGCACATCATGTTAGCAAACGTCAATAGTCCAGGAGGAGTCACGTATCTGTACCACGTCTGAGTTAATCACATTATGATATCAAATCAAACTTCTGCACATTAATATACAGTACTCACTACCTTCTTCATTCCTTTTCACACAGTTGTTTCTCTTCAGAGTTAGTTATGAAGTCCACCATGACACACTGTGTATGACAATAATGCTGAGAACAGGAGCTCTTGGTCACCAGGTTACTCTTATATCTGTGTGAGAAAGCATCAGGTAATCCTGTAGGTCATCAGATCGTTATGTTTTGGCTCTGAAACAGGTGTGACTGACGTCATGGTAGTCACACGACTGCAAAAGGTCAACAGTTTGATTTGATGTTTCATTCGAGTCGGTCATTTGAGATTCACCACTTTAGAACGTTGTATCTTAATTTAGGAAATGATTAATATCTCTCGTCACTTTGTCTCCAGTGTGAACGGAGTGTGACGCTTTATATTAGTACCAGATTCCTATCGAGTTTTCTCATCCCTCTCACTGATCCTGACGTCTGTGATCTGTCTGTCCGTCTCCAGACCAGGGTTCCTTCCCGACCCTAACGACGGCAGCCTGTACGTGTTAGGAGACAAACACAAGCAGGGTCTGATGGTGAGTGTCCCCACTGCTTCTGCGTCATTGCTTGTGTGTGTGTTTGTGTGTTGTAAGAGTTTTCTGCTTCCTGTGTTTGCAGAAACTTCCCTTCACTATACCAGAGCTGGTTCAGTCGTCTCCCTGCAGGAGCTCAGACGGCATCCTGTACACAGGTGAGTCAGAATCTCTCAGCTCTCACACACACACACACACACACACACACACACCCACACACTGTGGCCCTGCTGAGCGTCACACAGTTTTAACATCGCTGCTGTAACTTCTCAGTCAAATAAACCTGCGTATCAACGTGTGACTCAGAATGATTGACAGCTGCTGTGGGTCTGATCCTAACTGATTCTTTCTGGAAGACCCGCCCTCTTCCTTCATTCCCGCCTCTACAAATTACGTATACAAATTATTTTCCTTTGCACATCGGTTGTGTTGACTCTTAGTGTTTTTTGCACTCTCATTATCACTGCTTTGGAAATGATTCTTACTGTATACAGAAAATACTTGTACTTTACTCCTGCCAGTCTGAGAGCGGCGTGTTTGTTCATCACTTTACATTATGTTTACTCACACATCACCACTTCTGAGATCTCCTCATGAATGACTCATTACATTCCTGTTAAAGCACACGCTTTGTTTTGTAGAGGGAAGGAGTTAACAGGAAGAAGGAAGTGTCTAAAGAAAATTCTCTCCTTAAAAAATAACACAGTGGATTAACAGAAAAATAAAACCGTTCTCAAGCCAAAGGTTAACATTTTATTTTTGAGGCAAATTATATGACACTGGATCAGTATATAACCTGATTGTATTGATTCATAAACGTGCTGAATCTAGTCAGAAGTGGAAAGGGTATTGTGTTGGACCTGTGCTGAATCGGGTCAGTACTGAATTAAACTGCATTTAATTGTATTAATGCTGAATCAGACTGAATCAAATTATTTGGATCAGTGCTGAATAGAAGTGTATTGGTGCTGAGTCAAAACAAATCAGATCAGATCAGTAGGGAACTGATTAATTTGATTCATCTTCGCTAAAGAGAGAACTGGAGTTAATCGGATCATATCAGTGATGAATCAGATTGAATTATAGTGAACTGAAGGTTTCATCCTTTTTGAATCTGTGCTGTGTTGAACCGTACTGACGCTTACTGGTGCTGAATCACAAATCAGTCATGAACTCTGAAGTGTATTGAATTCTATCAGAGAGAACAGAAGTGTTTTGAGTCATTATTTCTGTCTGTGTGTGTGTGTGTGTGTGTGTGTGCAGGTAAAAAACAGGACACGTGGTTTGTAGTGGATCCTCACACGGGTGAGAAACAGACGAGTTTAAGCACGGCGTCCTCCGATTCCATCTGTCCGTCGGCTCCTCTCCTTTACATCGGACGCACAGGTCAGTACTCGGACATCTTCATCAGAAGTGAGAGAGTGAGAGAGTGAGGTGAGTGTCTCTCCCTCGCTCCCTTCCTTATATCTTCTGCTTGTAATAAAAGTAATAATAATAAATGCCCCACCCCCTGAACACACAGAGGTTATTAGATGAAACGTGTTATGTTTGTTTTTGTCGATTGTTAAGTCCTGTGATGTTTATATGATTGTATTTAGAGTACATGATCACGATGTTCGACACAAAGACCCAGGAGCTGCGCTGGAACGCCACCTATAACGATTACTCGGCTCCTCTCTACGACGACCAGAAATATGACTACAGTCAGTCCACGCAGTGCACACGTGTTAAAGACGTCTCTTTATAAGTGTGTTGTTTTTAATCGCCTGCCTGTCTGTCTATCTGTGTGTGTGTGTGTGTGTCCTGGCGCAGAGATGTCCCACTTCGCCTCGAGCAGTGACGGCCTGGTGGTGACGGTGGACCGCGACTCGGGCGACATGCTCTGGATGCAGAAGTTCGAGTCCCCCGTGGCGGGGGTGTACCTGTGGATTCAGGACAGACTGCAGCGCGTGCCTCACCTCACCGTCGCCACGGAAACGCTGCGCTATCTCACGTTCATGGCGCAAAACACTCGCTCGCACACAATGAGGTGGACCTACCAGTTTACACAGGAGCACCAGAGCACCACCAAAACCCAGCTTGTGTAAGAGATCGGCCGGTTCTGTTCACTTCTGGATTCTGATTGGTCAGAGTGTGTCACATGACGAGCTGAGAGAGAGAGAGAGAGAGAGGAGTGACTGCTTAAACATGAAGGTATAAACAGTAAGTCGTGTTGAACCGTGTGTGTTTTCTCTCCAGTCCCTCTCTGTACGTAGGGAAGATGGATTCTCACCTGTACGCCTCCACCTCGCTCGTCCATGAAGGAGTTCCTGTAGTGGTAAGCTCCGCCCTCATCCGTTCTCATTCTTTACTCAGTCACCTCTGACCTCTGACCTGTGATCATGACCCCCCCCCCTCCCCCTCAGCCGCACAGCCTCACACTGGCACGTATCGAGGGGCCGACTACAGCGGGCGTGACGGTGGGGAACGGGCGGGGCGAGTGTGAGATCACGCCCAGTACTGATGTCAAGATCCCACCGGGAAGCACCAACCCGCTGCAGGACCAGTGGCTACTGATAGGTACACACACACACACACACACACACACAGGTGCATCTCAGTAAATTTGAATATTATTGAAAAGTTTATTTATTTTAGTAATTTTTTAGTAGTTAAAAATCTGTTTTGTTTTTATTGGTCTTAAGTAATATTCAAATTTTCAGAGATTTTGTGTTTTCATTAGCTGTAAGTCATAATCATCAAACTTAAAAGAAATAAACACTTCTAACAACACAACTTCTAACGGAATTAACGCCTCTCATTGTGACTGATTAAGGGGTAAATCACGTTCATAAGTTTCACATCATACTCCCCCTAGTGGTTGCACAATCCAGTTTCACTCTTGTGTTTATTTTCCTTCCAAACTTCCTGGTGTGTGTGTGTGTGTGTGTGTGTGTGTTGACGTAACAGCAGGTTGTCTCCTGACACAGGTTCCAGCTCCTCTACAGTTCTGTGAAATCTAATCCTGCGTTGCTGTAACTCCTCCACTAGGGGCATCATTTCTCTGTCACATCACGCACACTGTGGATTCAAATCATGAGCTGTTGAATTTTTTTTACAATTTCCCCCTTATGTAAAGGTCAATAGGTCACTTCTCCACTCAGGCGTGTCCACGAACTGCATCATCAATTTATTCATTTCATAAAAGATTCATTTGTGTGTGTGTGTGTGTGTGTGTAGGCCACCATGAGGTTCCCCCTGTGGCCCACACCACCATGCTGAGGGAGTTCCCAGAGAACCTGCAGCGCTCCGGTGACGTCATCCATCCTCGAGGCTCTCGTTCGGCGTATCGACCTGGAGTTCACCCTGTGAGTTAAATCTCTTTTCCAGAAAATACAAATCAAATCACATCTTCTTCTTCTTCTTCTTCTTCTTTGTTTGAATTGGTGCAATACTGCCACCTACCGGAGCAGAAAATGAACGTGACATTTAACCGATCGCCATCACACGTTACACAGCATTTCAGTGTTGATTAAACACTCTTAGTAGTTTACAATACTTTAAAACCTGTAAAAAAAAAATAGCTGCTAGAGTGTTGTGAAGTCTCCTTACACAAAGCTGTTTGGACGTCCTGTGTTTAGATGCCTCCAGTCACACGTGAAAATTCGTCCCCTACGTTTCCGGACTCTTTGACCTCCGACCCTGTGACCTCATTCCTGGTGACGCTGCTGCTTGCCACGCTGCTCGTCTTCTTGTTCACCTACAAGCAGGTAGGAGTCTTTGTGTGTGTGTGTGTGTGTGTGTAGAGTAGGGCTGAAACGATTCCTCGAGTAATTTGATTACAAAAAATGATCGAGGCAAAATCTTCTGCCTCGAAGCTTCTTTAAATTATTTTGAAAAGCTTGCATTATGTTTTTGCGCAATTATTTGTTTGGCGTCACACAGCGCGCTTCCGGATACATGAAAATTAAGACACGTAATACAAATTCTCATATAATGGTTATTTTGTGGCACATTTATTTTGCAGGTGTTTGTCGTGTAATACAAAAATGTTTATACTAAATAAATATTGTTTATGATGAAAAATTACATGAATTTATGTTCTATTATAATATTTGATAGAGATCATGTAGGAGGGGGACAATCCGTGGCAGGGAGGCATTTTAGCGCATAACAGTGAGCCTTAGTTTTGATATTTAAAATCATTTGAAATAAATTTTTTTAGTTTTTGCATCTGAGAAAAGGCTTTAAAATAAGAATGTATGTCACTGTAATGCACTTAATTCGTCTCAGTCAACTTTATACTGTTCCTTGTATTGTGAATAATGACAATGTTTATTTTTGATAAAATGCTGTATGCCTTTAAAAAATAAAAGTAGATTTTTCTAAACAGAAAACCAATTAATCTTTGTTTCTCTTATATATTTTACGTTTTGCTGTTTAATTAAGGAAAAGTAAATTTTTTATCCGATTACTCAATTAATCAATAAAATTTTTGGTAGAATACCCGATTACTAAAAAATTCGGGAGCTACAGCCCTAGTGTAGAGTACGACTGGAGTGTGGACGCCTTCACCATGTTTGTGTGTGCAGGTCAAAAAAACCCAGACGAGACCCGAGGAGGAGGCGGCAGGTTCCAGACCCGTGATAGACCACAGCAGTCAGACGAGTCAGGTTTTGTACACAGGAAATGACATCACCTTGTCGTCAGATTACAGCAACCAGTCGGACCGCAGCAGTTCGGTCTCGTCCAATCAAACCCGGCCCCGTTCCGGCACTCAGGACTCCGCCTCTGTGGCGACGTCGAACTTTTCCAGAGAGTCAGAGGGTGAGGATCGGGCGCTCAGCCTCACGTTTAATGTTCAGAAGTACAGGAGGAAGTGTGTGTGCTGTTCTTATTTCACACTGTATGAGAACAGAAGAGGATTTAAATATTTATAAATATTTCAGATGTGCAGCCTGATGTGGTGGAAGTGGGAAAAATCTCCTTCAGCCCCTGTGAAGTCCTGGGACACGGGACAGAGGGGACCTTCGTCTTCAGGTGAGTGCCGCTGAATTCTCAACTCTGATTGGTCACATGGTGCGACCGAGGTTTTTATATTGTGTGTGTGTGTGTGTGTGTGAAGAGGTCAGTTTGACGGGCGTCACGTAGCAGTGAAGCGCATCCTGCCCGAGTGTGTGGAGTTCGCCGAGCGCGAGGTTCAGCTGCTGCGCGAATCAGACGAGCATCCCAACGTCATCCGCTACTTCTGCACCGAGCGCGACCGCCAGTTCATCTACATCGCCATCGAGCTCTGCGCCGCCACCTTACAGCAGGTCTGTGTGTGACTGTGTGTGTCTGTGTGTGTGCTAAAACCTGAACTTATCTTATTATTATGAGCAAGTGGACCTAGACCTAATGTGGAGGATAAAGCGTGCATAAGTATTCACCCCCCGCACTTAGTCATGATTCCACACTAAATACTCCATCCTACTGAAATGGTGAGATAAAAGCAATAAAGCTTGAAAATAAAAATTTAAAACACAGGTTATGATCAAAGCAAAGTTCCGGAGTCTGTGGTATTAAAAATAATATCCTGTGAGCCTGTGAATCTATTCATAATAATATAATAAGCCACCAAGTAAGCGACAGTTATCCTCACCAGCATGCTCAACATGTCACTATTGTGATGTATAATCAGGCTAAAATCCATTCCAGGGGGGTGAATACTTATGCACAGCACTGTAATTATTTAGAATGATTAAAGCTCTGGCTCTTGTGCGGTCGTCTGTAGTACGTGGAGGACCCGAGTGGCCCGTACGCCAGCTTGGACGCTGTGACTCTGCTGGAGCAGACCATGTGCGGACTCCACCACCTTCACTCGCTCAACATCGGTCAGTCTCCGTCGCCATGGCGATCGCATTACTATCGTCAGGATCCGGATGATGCGGTTGAAGATGTGGAGATTAAACTGTTTTTTTTTTTAAACTCTATCAGTTCACAGAGACCTGAAGCCTCGTAACATCCTGCTCTCGACCCCAGGAGCGCTCGGCCGGGTGCGAGCCGTCATCTCAGATTTCGGCCTTTGCAAGAAGCTTCCAGACGGCCGGCACAGCTTCAGCCTGCGCTCGGGAATCCCAGGAACGGAAGGATGGATCGCTCCGGAATTACTCAACGGGGTCGAGAACGGAAACCCTGTACGATAATAATAATAATAATAATAATAATAAGCTTTAGGGTGTAGGAACTCTGCAATCTGATAGGTCAGGAGGCTGTGATTCATTAACTTCAGCTCTGTTTGTTTATTATTTATTAAGAGTTTAAAAAAAATGTATGGATTCTTAGAAATTCCTATGAAGCTGTTATAAGAGTGATAAAACACATAGATGTGGTGAATAATTAACTCGGACATGACAACAGTAACTCATCACACCACACTGTCACTGATTATTTTCCCATAACGGCACTACACAAAGTCTGCTATATCTTATGTGTACAGTGAACATGGAGGAAATAATGCTCTGTTAATAACGTTTTTCTTTCTGTGTGTGTGTGTGTAGACGAGTGCGGTGGACGTGTTCTCAGCAGGCTGTTTGTTTTATTACGTGGTATCCAGAGGACAGCATCCGTTTGGAGACACGCTGCGGCGTCAGGCTAACATCCTCTCCGGAGTGTACAGTCTGGAGAACTTCATGGATGATATACACGGTGTGTGTGTGTGTGAGAGAGAGAGAGAGAGAGAGAACACCAATCAGGTGTAAATTATTAAGGCTGTTAATGGTGTTCAGATTTAGCCACACCCACAATACAGTACAGAGCTGGCTAAATGGTGCAAGAGCGCCCCCTAAGTACAGCTTGTGCTTATATCATTGTACAGGGTGTCATTATTTTTGGTTCACCTGAACAGCTTGTCTTATGCGTCCTAATTTATGAAACTGTTAAAACTGACATAATTTAACTTTAACTGAGTCTTTATTAAATTAAACAAGCGATGTGTAGCCGTGTGTAAACACAGAGCAGCTCTAACGCCAGATGTAGAATATGAACATTTATTCAGGCAAATTAGATTTTCATGGGTTGTGTAGTTTAAAATAAACAAATGCATTAATATCCAGTGTGTGAGAGACACCTGTTGTTGATTTTAGTGTGCGTGAGAAATAAAGATTAACATATCTTCATTAAACAGCAGTCTTAAAAAAAGAATTACAATTTTTTTTTATGTTTGTGTTTTTAGAGGACGTCATCGCCAAAGATTTAATTGAGATGATGATCAGCGCAGACCCCGAGTCGCGCCCCTCCACCGCCTCCGTTCTCAAACACCCGTTTTTCTGGCGGCCAGATAAACAGCTGCAGTTCTTTCAGGTTTGTGGAGCACGAACGTTTAAACACTGCAGGAAAGGAAAATGTTCCAAAGTGTGAGAACATCAGAGCCTGTGATCATTCACAAAATATCTACTGATGTTTCATAGAGTTCATAGATACTGATTTGTGTGTGTGTGTGTGTGTGTGTGTGTGTTCTAGGATGTGAGCGATCGTATAGAAAAGGAGCCGGCGGAGAGCCCTATCGTGGTCCGTCTAGAGACTTTGAGCCGATCTGTGGTCAGAACCAACTGGAGAATGCACATTTCAGTGCCCCTACAGGCCGGTTAGTGGAACTGCAGCCATGTTTCATTAAACATCTCCAGGAGGCATTGATTAGACGCCCAGCGCTGAACCTACACTACACCAGTTTCCTGTTGTAGACTGACGCTCCAGCCACACCCCTGAACTCAATGACAGGTCATGTCGCCACCATGGGGTCATCCCTGGTATAGGGTGAAAATGCACGTTAGATGTTCCTGTTACAGATGATGTAGTCTAAGGCACAAGGATATTCACCACAACAGATCGACCTCAAGTGTGATATTGCTTTTATACAACAGTTTCACAAACACCATCTATTAGTAACAGATTATGATTTGTTTCTTGCATATAACAAGTTGTTTTGCTCCACCAGTTTACTTCATATTTCCACTTATTCCACTTTAGAATATCTGCTTCGTTAAGTTCCGGTTCGAATCCCAAATGGTATTAAATGGAAAGCTAGTGTAGAGCAGATGTAGAGTGTAGAGTGTAAAGTGTACAATCACTTGTTCCACACACCAAGCAGTGCCCTGGTATAATTAGTGTAATTAACCACTGTAGAACACCTGGGACACCCAGTGATGCGTATAGTTATACGACACTGTGCTGTTACTGTCTATTATCATCACAGTCTCTTGTCCAATCAGATTACTCGCTCAGAACTAACTGTACGATATAATGTAATATAATACACTGGAATGCAGCTGAGTTTTTTTGGTGTCCTGTAGTTCAGGTTCTCTGCAGATCCTCACTGCTGTACAGAAGTCAGAGTTCCTGTAGAGGAGTCGTGATTAATCACCTGTCTCTCCCCTGTCTCTGCCCTGTCTCTGCCCTGTCTCTCCTCTCTTTCTCTCCCCTGTCTCTCTCCTGTCTCTCTCCTGTCTCTCCCCTGTCTCTGCCCGTCTCTCCTCTGTCTCTCTCCTCTCTCTCCCCTGTCTCTTTCCTCTGTCTCTCCTCTGTCTCTTTCCTCTGTCTCTGCCCTGTCTCTCCTCTCTCTCTCTCCCCTGTCTCTCTCCTGTCTCTCTCCTGTCTCTCCCCTGTCTCTCCCCTGTCTCTGCCCGTCTCTCCTCTGTCTCTCTCCTCTCTCTCCCCTGTCTCTTTCCTCTGTCTCTC
>JAQMYJ010000010.1:22277215-22288949 GCA_030014305.1 Clarias laeviceps | reverse complement strand
TCCTCTCTCTCCCCTGTCTCTCCCCTGTCTCTCCTCTGTCTCTCTGCCCTGTCTCTGCCCTGTCTCTCCTCTCTCTCTCCCCTGTCTCTCCCCTGTCTCTCTCCTGTCTCTGCCCGTCTCTGCCCGTCTCTCCTCTGTCTCTCTCCTGTCTCTTCCCTGTCTCTCCCCTGTCTCTCTCCTCTCTCTCTCCTCTCTCTCCCCTGTCTCTCTCCTCTCTCTCCCCTGTCTCTCTCCTCTGTCTCTGCCCTGTCTCTCCCCTGTCTCTCCTCTCTCTCTCCCCTTTCTCTCCCCTGTCTCCCCTGTCTCTCCCCTGTCTCTCTCCTCTGTCTCTCTCCTCTGTCTCTGCCCTGTCTCTCCCCTGTCTCTCCTCTCTCTCTCCCCTGTCTCTCCCCTGTCTCTCCTCTCTCTCCCCTGTCTCTGCCCTGTCTCTCCCCTGTCTCTCCTCTCTCTCTCCCCTGTCTCTCCCCTGTCTCTCCCCTGTCTCTCCCATGTCTCTCCCATGTCTCTCCACTGTCTCTCCACTGTCTCTCCTCTGTCTCTCCCTGTCTCTCCCCGGTCTCTCCTCTATGTCTCCTCTGTCTCTCCCATGTCTCTCCCATGTCTCTCCCTTGTCTGTCCTCTGTCTCTCCCCTGTCTCTCCCTGTCTATCCTCTGTCTCACAGATCTGAGGAAGTTCCGCTCGTATAAAGGGAACTCAGTCAGAGACCTGCTCCGAGCAATGAGGAATAAAGTCAGTGCCCGACTGCTCCTATTATTATTATTATTATTATTTATTTATTTATTTAAAATTTACATAGTCATTATAAAATAACTAATTATTTTTTGCTGGAATTGACCTGTTTTATTTTCATATTAGAAAGAATTTAGAAACCTTTGAACATAAACTTATATATTAGATATGAAATGTATAAACTGTTATTGTTTATAAATGTATTTACCTGTTAATTATTTGTGACATCATAAAATGGTAAAAAAAAAATTAACATGCTTTCTTTATTTAAGCTTAAAACATTACCACTTAATACTTTTAAGCGTAAATACTTAATTGGTTAGGTCCTTATTTAGTTAATTAATTATTTATAATTAATCATAAATTATTTTATTTATAAACAATAAATCTTAAGAAGACGAAGAAAAATAAAACATATAATCATTAATATGTGCCACATTAATAATAAAACTTATTTACTTCATGAAAAGGAAAGAGCATGTTAATGAATATATAAATATTTTTATTACAATTTAAATATACATGAATATTAAAAACGACCTTGAAATGATGAATGAAATGATGTACGTCTGAGACTAAAATGTGTTTTTGTTGTGTGTGTGTGTGTGTGTGTGTGTGTTTCAGAAGCATCATTACCACGAGCTCCCCCGTGAGGTTCAAGCGTCGCTTGGTGACGTCCCAGAAGGCTTTGTGGCGTATTTCACCTCGCGCTTCCCGCGGTTACTGCTGCACACACACACTGCACTGAGCATCTGCGCTCCAGAGAGACCGTTCCAAACGTATTACCACAACTAAACACACACACACACACACACACACAGAGACACAGAGACATGACACACCACTGCTGCAGACGGAGAGGATCAGGATTAACAACCTGATTTCTTCAGGAGTCTTTAGGAAGCTGTCTTATGGACACAGCGTCCCGGGCCTGAGGAGGACGGTCCGGTCTGGTCCGGTCCGAACAAGAACTCGAGAAACTGTGCAGACGGTTGTGTTTGACGTTAAGCATTATTCAGCCTTAATGAGCTCTGGAGTGCACAGGGACGTAACTTCAGAGCGCGCCGAGGAGTGTGTGTGTGTGTGTGTGTGTGTGCTGTTCCTCAGCTTTAATCGTCATGGAAACGTTCCTCTGAGGGTTTGCACCACTAAACCCCTGATGGGAAAACAGGAAAACAACTTTGCTTTTAAAACACTCAGGTTGCGCGGATGAAGCGCTAACGCGACTCCCAGTGCTACGCCTTACTAGCGCTACATCTTTCTTCATGCTTTAACTTTATTTTTTATTCGCAGACTGAACATGAACAAACACGTTCTTAAAGAAATGTATTTATTTTAGTATTTTATCTCTCTCTCACACACACACACACAAACCTGATCATTTTACACTAATGAAAGTGAATCCAAAAGTTCATAACAAGACAAATAAATATACTGTCTATTTAATCAGGGGGAAAAAAGTAATGGCACCCTATAAAAGGAGGAAGTGTGTGTGAGGTGACTTACTGCAGTGGTAAGGTTAGAAGGAATGCTCCCACATTTTAGCCGCCCTTTTGTCTTTATGGGCGTGGCTAAATGGAGGGGTGACATGAACACAGCTGTGGTTTAATACTAGTTGCAGATGATCAGCTCACACGAGGGAAGGACACCAGTGTTGGAGTGAATGTGGGCGGAGTTTTGACTTGGGTTTGGCCAGAGAAATGTTCAGCTGTGCACTCCATCACATCCTGGAACTGAACACACACATTGTGAATCCACACAATAAATAATACATGATGATCAGAAATAAATTGAAAAATGATTCACAAATACAAAATGATCATAAAGTTTCTTCTGCTCTGTTAAAGACAATTCGAATGTAACTTCTCGCCTTTGAAGTTCAGGATTGGAATGTTAACTTCTTGTCTGTGATGTTTGATGCACCGGTCATCACTGTGAAGCAGGGTGGGGTTTGGAGGGTGGGGTTTGGATCATGGTGAGAGTTGCCCTTGCTTATTCTCTGACTAGGTTAGATCTAAAGACCCCCAGCATCATTTCAGACGTCATGGTGTCGAACATTTCTGCTTCTCCATGTGCCGTTCAGTCTTCACTGCCGTACACTGACTCATCGCCCCCTAGTGGCTCAGGGGTAAAGATCACTAGTTCTAGTGTGTGATGCTGTAGCCTCTCGCAGCCGAGGGCCTGGAGCGAGCTGATTGGCCGAGCTCTCTCACGGGAGTGGGGTGGGAGGGACTTAACGCTCTCATATCGATCACAGCTCTACGGCCAATCAGGGCTCACGCAAGCGGAAGGAGCGGATAGATGCGGTCAGGCGGCGGAGAAACACATGTGATCGTCTTCGGCCCTCCCTGACTGACTGGTAGTGACGAGGAGGAAGTGGATACGACTAAATTAAGGGGGAAATCAAAGGAAAGGGAAAAAAAAAAAAAGAACGACTCATCTTTATACTTAAATCAGTTTGAATCAGTTCTTAAAATCATCACTCCTAAAATCACAAGTCCAACTCCGTGGACCACTCAGAAATACTTTGACGTTCCTTGCATAAGTATTACCGCCCTAATTGCGGACACGTGTCCACTCATGCAGGCTCGAGTGTCGACTCCAACAGTGTAGAGTAACGTGTTACAGCTCAGAGATTTATTCTTCAAAGATTAAAATGTGCTCCAGTCTCACGTGTTCAGCTTCCCCAGTGTTTTATAGTTTGTACTAAACAACACTTAAGCTGCTCGATGTTGAGGCCAGTTGAAATTAAAGTAAAGAAAAATGTTTTATTATTAAAAAACTTTATTTAAAGTGTTTTATTTTCTACACAGATGGTGTACTCTGGCTGTTTGTTTGTGTACACATCACTCTGGAGTTATTATTTCAGTTACATGAAGTAAAGTTCTGACTTTTTAACAATACACAAATGTGCTTCTCTTCCAGCTGGGAAATAAATTTTAAAGTTCTGGTGGTTTTTCTGTCCGACCTTTTGACTCATTTAAAAAAAAAAAAAGAGGACTCCATTTACTCCATCTTGTCAAAGTTCAAGCAATAAAGTTTAATTGTTAAAATTTACAGCATAGTTTCACCTTACATTTTATCTTTTGATGGTAAATTTACAGAAACTATGCAGAGCAGAGCACTTGTAGCAGATAACTGACTGTCTGATGCTCAACAGGTGCTTTATATAAATTTCAAACGAGTGCTGACGGTGTTTAATGCGGCTCTAAGGTTTAACAAAATGTAAACCTACAAATCCTTGTTACAGAAGCGGGGAGTTTTTCACCAAAAGGAGCTTTATTAAATTGGATACACTGCCTTTAATACAACTGTGTTTAATTTGTGGCTCTCATGTACAGCCATAAAAGCTTTATAAAAATTATACAGAGGAAAGGGAAACAGGGAAACGAGGAAAAAACATTTAAACAGAGCAACAAAAAAAAAAAGAATGTACATGATGGATCGGATGAGGAGCTCGGTCACATGGAGCGCCCCCTCCTGACAGGACAGAGAGACACGTACAGGGGAAGAGAGTGTACAGTTTGACAGTTCAGTCGGGGTCATGACCGAGTCAGCGGCCTGAGGACGCGGTGGTGGTCGTGGTGGTGGTGGTTTTGCAGGCCAGTAGTTTCTCCACCATGGTGCGAGCATAGCGCAGCCGCGAGGCTAACTCCTTACAGCAGCCGTACTCCTCGATCAGGCTCATCTTGTAGGTACAGAAGTCTCGGCGCTCGTTGATGTACGTCACGGCGCCCATGAGGGGGCACAGGATCAGCTTGGTGTGGTCCTACGGGGGAGGGGACAGAAGGACACAGTGAATTACAACCACACGAGTATTGAAGTGAAGACGTAGCGAACCGTATCAGTGCAGCAACTGAATCAGTAGTGAACTCTGGGTCGAGTCCAATCAGGTCCTATTGTCACGGGATTAGTTTTACCTGGCGTCCTCGTGTGATCTGTAATGACTGAAGGTTATCTGTGATCCTAATCCGGCGGGAATCTGACGTGTCTACTTTGTTAAAGAGAAAAAAAAAATTTCTCCAAGTTTTTTTTGTTTCCTGTGCGTCTCATTTTGAACGAATCTTAAGTGTAACGAGTCGACTCGGGAAATGATTCGTTCAGTCGCCCACGCGGACCATCACAGGCTCCGTACGGGAATTAGTTCATCTGTACGGGGTTTGTTCGCCCCACACTTAACATAAGCTTCCGGGGCGTCACGTGATTAATGAAGGACTCGGATTAATGACTCGCCATGAAACGGATGAACGAATCTTTTTCTTCTAACATTATATCTTGGTCTTGTTTGTTGTGTGACCAATGTTTGTGTAGGTAGTAGATGTTGGGGAAGTAACGCACAACATTTTGCTAAAATGAAGAAAATGACTTGAAACAAGATGAACTCGTTTTGCTGAACGAAACTAAAAGATCAGAGTAATTCAAACTTCCAATCATTTACTGCCACCAAAAAAAAAAAAAAAATAATAATAATAATAATAATAATAATAATAATAAGGGGGTACGAAATGTAATGTAATATTTATTTGTATGGAAAACGTCACATCCGGGAGATACGAGAGTAAATTCTAAAAATCCCACCATGTCCCCAGGTGTGAACAGGACCCGAGTTAAGGGTGTTGTTTAAACAAGTCAGATTAAATAAAAATCATTTCTGCTGTATTAAATCACATCAGATTAGTAATGAGGTAAAGTTGGATTAAACCGTGTGTGTACTGAATCGGCCACGCCCCCAACAGGAGTGTGTGTGTCTCTCTCAGAACCAGTCAGTACAAACCTGGAAGAAGTTGATCTGCACCGTGCCGTTGCTCAGGTGGAGCACGATGGCGCTCTTGGTGCGGAACCAGTGGCGCAGGTAGGGCAGGCGCGTCAACTCGTCCCCGTCCCGCGGAGTGATGTTAGCGCCCGCCTTCAGCAAGTGCTCGCTCATGTAGTTCCTGAAGTACTTCAGCAGAGTGATCTGAAAGGACCGGGGGAGAGCGGTGAGTACAGGGGTGTGTGTGTGTGTGTGTGTGTGTGTGTGTGTGTGTGTGTGTGTGTGTGTGTGTGTGTGTGTGTATATGAGAAAGAACTGTAACAGGAAATTAATCAGTGATGAAGCAGAGCTACTGATCAGCGCACCTTTTTGGAGAGCGCGGCGGGGTAGGAGCGCACGCTCAGGTACGACTCCGCCGCCACGCGGTCGATGTACTGCAGACTGTCTCCGTCCTCGTACATGATCAGACGGGTGGAGTCGTTAAACAGAACACCGACGCTGTTATCACACAACTGATACCCTAACAACACACACACACCACATGTTCAGCAATACATTACAGACACACTGTACCCAGAATGCACTTCACCCAGGACATGTTCGGCTTAACACAATCCCCTGCTAATGAAATGTGACTTTACTGAACAGAACCCGTGTGTGTGTGTGTTTTTACCGAGGCCGTATTTATCGGAGTAGTCGACCCATTTGCTGATCCAGAAGATGGGGATGCAGGCCGGGTCCTCGGCTTCCTCTGTGACAGACACACAACCATCAGTCAGGTTTCATTCAGGCGAAGATGTAGAATCCTTAAAGAGTGTGTGTGTGTGTGTGTGTGTGTGTGTGTGAAGACTACCTTGCCGTACGAACTCTCTCTCGGACGGTCTGACTGCGTTCAGGCTGGTCAGCTGCTGCAGCATGTCGGTCAGGTGACAGTCGGGCTGTTCGGGTCCGTCTCTGAACCAGGGGGGAAAAAAAAGGTCAGTTTCAGGACGTCTCCCCGTGTTCTGGAGCGCGATAAGAGAACGGACTCACTCTGACCTCTGTGCAGGCTCCTCCTTCAGCGGCTGCTCCACCTTCCCCATCTTCTCAATCGGACTGTCTGTGTCTGGAATTAACACACAAACACAGACTCCCGTCAGGTCACGTTCATGTCGTTTAATCCCTGTGTGGACGGTTCACGTGTGTGCGCGCGTGTGTATTTACCCTTGTTGAAAGCAGAGAGCGGTTTGCGGTGCAGGCCTGCCTCCAGACTGGAGGGGGCGATAGAGAAGCGTGGCGGTACGGTGAGACAGGACGTCGGGAGTCTGAGCGGGACGTAACCCGAGGTGAAGAACTCGTCTGAGAGCAGGTCGGCGACGGAGGGGCGGAGCGTGGGGTCGGCGTGCAGCATCCGCCGGATTAGCGCCGTAGCCACAGGGTTAATGTGCTGCAGAGAGAGAGAGAGAGACAGATCGTACAACTGAATTTGTGCTCATTTATATAATAAAATAAAAAAAACCTACAGATCATCTTTACAACCAATAATAATAAAAGATGCTCTAAAAAGCTTGACTCTGTTAGATAAACTATACAGAACATGATGACGGCGTTACCCGCTCACCCTGGGAATGGTGTACTCGTTCTTTTTGATGCGGACGTACGTCTCCTTCAGGCACGACGTCTCGAACGGCGGCTTCCCGACCAGCAGCGTGTACCTAAACACCCGAGACAGCGCTCAATCAGAACCAGGTCCCTGAACAAGCAGCTGATCAGAAGCCAGGAAGTGTTAGAGTGTTACGTACAGGATGCAGCCCAGGGACCAGACGTCCACCTCGAAGCTGTGGCCTTTCTTACACAGCACCTCGGGGGCGATGTAGTTCGGCGTCCCGCACAGCGTCTTCTTCCTCTCGCCGTCGAACTCGATCTTGGTGGCCAGGCCGAAGTCACCTGAGGGGTCAGAGTCAGGAGGATCAGACTGGGAGCGTAGATAAAGATATTTGGATTAAAAAGGGCCGTCTAAGTCCAAAACCTGATCGGTCCGCTTTGAGCTGGATTAGAGGGTTACAGTGTTAGAGCTAAATATTATATTTTATGTACAACGTTTCATGCAGCTCCTCAGATCCTGTGTACACTTTATAAAAGGGTTAAATGAGAATCCTGTAGAAGTGTCTTTTACTACAGATAATGACTCAAGCGCTATCAGTTACGATCAGTTTGTTGACGGTTCGGGGTGATCACATGACCGAACCCATGGAGTAACCTGCAAGCTCACCGATTTTAACCTCCATGTCGTCGCTGAGGAACAGGTTGCCCAGTTTCAGGTCGCGGTGGATCACCCTGTTGTTGTGGAGGTAGTGGACGCCCTGGATGGTCTGACGCATGAAGTATCTGGCCTCGGGCTCCGTCACCGCCTTCCTGCGCTTGTGCAGCTCCAAAAGGGACTAGTGGGGGAATAAATAAATAAAAACACATTTTATTAATTGAATCATTAAAATAATAAATGAATGAAGAATCAGTGCATGTAAAAATTTAAGAGTTCACTGGAAGAACAACTACATATACAAAATACAGGGCTTAAAAAAAATAATAATAATAAATAATAATAATAAATTTCTCCTTCTTTGGTGATCATCTCCAAAAAGGTTATAAAATGCAGAAATAAATAAATAAAAAGCACAAACGCCCTAAAGCAAAAAGACAAAAACAAAGACTGCTTTTAAAACGTGCGATATTTAAATTTATGATGTAAAAACCGAGATTTAAAAAAAAAAAAAAAAAAAAGTTACATTTATTACAAATACACCAAAAACAGATTTAAAGAGAAACACTAACAGACTGATCCCATTCAAACGCTGAGGGACAACAACGTCACTTCCGGTCGTTTAAAATCCACAGCACGCAAACGCCAGGTGCAAAAAGTTTTAAAATGCACCACAAACTGGAATAGAGTTTATGTATATAATACACATCTAACAAGTTTTAAAAATATATAAATATAACATTGTTTAATACTGAAGCTAAACCCCAGATATTGTAGTTTAGTTGTTTAGTGTCGGCTAAAGCTGCGCCTCAGAGCTCGACCGTTGAGCTTAGCTAACTCGGCTAATCACCAGAAAAGAGAGAGAGATAACGAACAACCTGAGCTCGTGTGTGAAATATTAAAAAAATACACTATTAAGGACTCCTGAACAGTGTGTGTGAGAAGTTGAAAACACTTCACAGGCCGTAAGTGCGAGTTTAAACGCTGAGGTGAAGGGGATTGGGACGCAGCCCCGCGGCACGCGCAGACTCGCTCGCTCGCTCACCCGCCTCCTGCAGATCTCCAGCACCACAAACACGAAGTCATCGTCCTCGAAGAAGCCGTGGAAGCCGACGACGTGCGGGTTGTCCAGGCTCTTGTGGATGGCGATCTCGGTGCTCATCTTCTCCTTCTGGTGCGGCTTCATCAGCAGGGACTTGGGCACGACTTTCCCCGCGAACACCTCGTTGGTGTCCATGTCCGTGATCTCGTAGCACTTGGCGAAGCCGCCTTTGCCCAGGAAGCGGCCCCTCATGTAGCGCTTCGTGGTCCGCGGATCCACCAGGATGTCCGGGATCTCCTTCAGAGGAGCAGACTTCGGGTCTCCGTGTGTGGAAGGCTTCACCACCTTCGCCATGCCAGCGCTCATTTCTGGCCCTTTACCGCAACTCAAACCCTGAACCGAACCGCGTCGTGCTAAAGTTCCGGATCTCTTCCTTCAGATGATCTCCGTCCTGATTCGGATTCGAATAAAAACTCCAACTGAAACGCTATTATCTAAACAAATATATACACCTCCGACCCCACACCATGTAGACCTGCACTAACACAACAACACCTCTAATTATATTTAAATTAAATAAAATAAACGTGCAAAAAAAACAATAAAACTGAGTAGTGTTGTTCCACCGGACGCCTCGCACTGACACACTGACTACTGCATCATTTTTAAATTCTGCCCTGTTCGTTAGCGCCGCCTCTGATTGGCTGTTACACCAGCGCCGCCTCTGATTGGCTCTTGCGTTGCCATCGCATCTGATTGGCTAGCTCGATTTGAAATTTCAGGCGAGTACCGCAAAGCATTGTGGAAGGAAGAACAAAAAACATGGCGACCTTGAAATTCAAATTAAAAGCTTTAAAATATCTTTACATTTATTTACATTAATTGATACATTTCTCCTCACATTATATTGAAAGTTTTTGACGTTAAGTTACTAACAATTATTATTTTTTATTTATTAATGAACGACATTATATATTTTATATTTTTTTAAATACACTAACACTTATTGTGAAATTTTTACAAAAGATGACTTCCTATTCCTTTCTCAGATAATTTTACAGAAGCTGAAAATTGTTATTGCTTTAACAAGACAAATTGTTCTCTCGCTCTTTCTTGCAAAAACAAAAAAAACTAAAGTGTGTAATGTTTGCAAGTAACTGTAAAGAAGTCTAAACTCCACTGTCCTGAGAATATAATTTAAAGTTACAGCTTTACCTCAGACTCTAAAGAACTCAGAATTCAGCATTTACAACCTCTAATTACAAAAAAAAAAAAAAAAAACTATAAATATTGAAACATCATAACAGTCTTGTCAACGCTGAATTTCAGCATTTCTTGCCAACATGGCTGCCTACAGCATCACCAGTAACTCGACTATCATTCAGTACATTAAATGAGATGACATTTTGTGCTAGAGTTTAACTTTAGATTCACTGACACAGAAACAGCAGTTAGTTAAACCTATAGCACTCAGTGTACAGATCATAAACACGTCATAAAAACTCATGATCACTAACGTTAGCTAGCAAGCTTGTTGCTAAGAAAACTAGGGCTTTTTTGTATCTTAAACTCACTGAGTTCAGATGTTCTGACACCTCAGTACAGATCTCACTGTAATAAATACAAGCAGCTTTTGTTTTTTTATTCATTCCTTGTGAAGTTGCACTGTAAAAAATCAACAGCAAAAATCAGAGCTACATTTAATGGTGAACGTAAGAGCATTTACGCTCACACACACACACACACACACACACACAAAATGTGATGAGTACTCACAGGATTATCTGAGATAATCAGGTGGATTTGTCACTTCATTAACAGCATCATGTCTAATTTATAAAAATTTTTTGAAATCATGGCTCTGTGTTTGGTGACGGGCAGAGGAAATAAACTGTTAGCTGACACCTGTCACTGTATGTATCACATGTACAAAATAAATCTGTTTATGTGATTATTTAGACAAAGAGAGTGATATGTCTTGAATAAGAGGAGGAGCCTGTGCACACACACTCACACAGCTTTGAAGCACTGATACAGACCATTATGTTGATCTTCACCAAAAATTCTTTAATTAAAATGTTACTAATAAATGAATAATGACATGAACAAAATACTTTTGATTAAAGTTAAGAGAAAACACAAAGAAAAATGGTTTATACTAATTTAAAGTTGAACATAGTTTTTTTTTTTAAGTGTAGTTTTTGCAACTTTCACATAAAATATGACTAAAATATGTGTTCCCCCCGTGCAGAGGGATTCCCTCCGGGTGTAAATATAATACAGATGTGATATACTGTACTGTATGTGCAGTTACAGACTTGTACAGATGTTATTATACACACTGTAAGTAACAGATGTGTGTAAACAGCACTGTGGTAAAGCTGTATCTTAGATTTCTGCATCTTTGCAGTTTCTTGATAAGATTATACATCAAGCTGCGTAAGTGTTTTGTCTCATTAACTTGAAGTGAGAAAGTGAGGCTGGAGAAAAGTCACCAAAATCATGTCTACACACATATGATGCAGAAACCCACCTCCTATAGTGTGTGTGTTCTGTGATGGACTGGCGCTCTGTCTATTGTGTACTCCAGTAACTTTCTTTTTTTCTGTAATTAGGAAAGCTGTTTCAAATTATAGACATATGCTTTTATTATTTTAATAAACCCACCCCTTAGATTACTTAGACATCTTTCTGAGCTCCTTTCAACGATATGTTTGCATTTCATACACTGGAGGACCAGAAACCAGTTTCAGAAAAAATTCTGTCTGTCTGTCTGTCTGTCCAGATTTTGTCGCAGCATCACGTTAAACTTTCTGGATGGAATTTACTGAAACTTTTGCAGTACTTAGATATCTGCATGAACTTTAATCTAAAAGTGATGTTATGAACAGTGATGTGTGGGATTTAATAATCTACTGTAAAATAATCTACTAATGCGCTTCTGTCTCACTGTAAACAAACACCTGCACC
>JAQMYJ010000010.1:22176664-22188802 GCA_030014305.1 Clarias laeviceps | reverse complement strand
AAATTGTGGAATGACCCACCCGTGACTGTTCATGAGGCCACGTCACTGAGGGTGTTTAAGTCCCATCTTAAAACTCATGAGATGTTGATTTTATATTTTATATTTTCTGTTTGATTAGATATGTGTGTGATGTGATTTTAATTATGTCTTTTTATATTATTTTATTATTTACGTGAAGCAGTTTTAATAACATTCCTGTTGTTAAAGTGCTATACAAATAAAGTTGAGTTAAGTGGAGTTGAGTTATTTATTTATTAGTTTATTTTTGTTTACAAACAACAAATACGTTTTGTGTCTAAATCTGTGAATATATTCTTATATTTATTTGAATTTTTTCATCTTTAGTAAAACATTTCAGCTTGGGGACATTCAGTTCAAATAGGTAATGCACAGAAGTGCAGAACTGTGTTCGGTTTTTGTCGGAGAAATTGGAGAAGTTGAGAAGGGCAATGATGTAAATACTCACAAATACTCACATCAGTAATATGTCATTTAGCAACACTTATTCACTCATCCTGTATACAGGTTTCACTGGGGGACGAGGCCGGGAACACCCTGGAAGAGGTGTCAATCTATTGCTGTCAATCAACACTCAAACACTCATTCACACCCTACGGGTAATCTGCATGTCTTTGGACTGTGGGAGGAAACCGGAGTACCTGGAGGAAACCCACCGAGCACGGGGTGAACATGTTAACTCCATGCACACAGACTCTGAGACTGGATTCAAACTCAGATGCTCGAGGCGACAGTGCTAACCGCTACACCACGTGTCATCTACTTAGCAACAGTGCGAAATTTTACATTTTAAAGAAAGTGTTGTCGTGAACAAAATAAGCAGCTGCCTTGATTTTTTTAAATAGATTAAAAAAAAAATCTTGACTGCGGTTTAAGGAAAGCTGTATCTATTGGAAAATCACATGGCGCCACCTTGTGGTGTGAACGCTGAAAGTTTTGTAACTAAGATACCTATCTAATGTCAGGAGGTTGAGATAAGGTACCAATCATGAATTGTTTATACTGTATCTGTGTCAAAAAACACAAAGGTCAAACTCTGCTAAGGAATTATTGATAAGTAATCGGATTTATTCAATTTGTGTGCTTTTTTTAAAAAATGCTCATCAGTACGGATGGGAATAACACCAGACTTCATATTTTATTTGTCACATGCACAACCCAACACGTGCAGGGAAATGTTTACACGACTGCCAGTGAACAAATAAAATAAAAAAAAAATCAATAAAATATACATTAAAATAAGAATAAAATGTGGAAATAAATGTTCAAATACAGATAAAAATAAAAGGAATAAAATTAACATATAAATATGGGCAATATAAGTGAAAATATAAAATATTAATATGTATAGATGTGTAGGAAAAGGACCGCCCTTTATGATATTATCACAATATCTAGGTGTTGATTTGATTTGTAATAAGATTTTTTTTAGTATTATGATTTTATACATATTCTGATTCTATATTGTACATTTTTCTGATTCTTACTACAATTTCAAACAAACTTAGCAAATACTGCAATGTGTGAATAGTTTAAATTGCACCACCTACAGTATATGATCATATAGGAACTGTAACATTTTTCAACATTAATTTAAAATGAATTAAAAAAATTGTAGTCAGTGTGGTGATTCACGTATCGCACAAAATAGTCACAATATGAATTTAAAACATCAATCACCAACAGCAGATCCTTAGCAGCTAATGACCAGTGAAGAAATATAAAAAAAATGTAACATACATTTTATTCCAGTTATTTCAGTGAAATCTTTGCATATGTTTGTGTAAATATTATAAAAAGTTAAAAGAGCGATCACATGATCTAGGCAGTTTTAAAATACATGACTTTACTTCAGGGTCGTGATGATGTTGATGGTTTTCCTATAACACAGAAGTCTGAAGTTTGTTTTTAACCAGATCAATTTTCTAACAATTCAAAATTTAATTTATTTAAAGAACATGTACTTAAAGAACGTTGTATTTCTAGTTACAGATGTGGAAGATCTCTTATTTCTTGTTCTCACTTATGTTATAGCAGCTATAATTTCTCATTCCCTCATCCACCTCTTTACCTGACTTTAGCTGTTCCAAAGCCCTGACCCTGGAGACTCTCTACCTGAAGACTAGTACCTGAAATAGTGAATAAGCCATTTTCTTGCACAAACCCTCACACTGATACATTTATGATTAGTAGAGTTTGTCCTGGTCAAGTCCCTCTGAATACACTGTTACTATAGAAATGATCAGGTATTAGGATTTGACTTTCTGTGGCTGCTGCTGTGAAAGAAACTTAATCCACGGTATCTGTTGTAAACCACACTGTGGTACAATGACCCGTAGCCTTGAAACGGCAGCACGGTGCCACAGTGACACCATCGGACACCCGGAGAGGAAGTGGTGTAGAGGTCAGGGAAATTTAAAGGGGTCAGTCCGAGTTTCAGTAATTCTCGTACCAGCACCGTTTCAAACTTTCTCAAAAAAAAAAAAAAAAAACACCAGAAACCCAAAACATTCACAGGGACAAGTGGGGAATTTACAAATTTGTACAGAGTGTAACTAAACATCCCCAGATTCTTTAAAGAATTTACACATTCTGGACAAATACTAATGTGTCAGGTTTCAAAATTCTCTCTTCTTCTCCAGTATTATGAAATCATTCACTACTCAACTCAAAGCCAAACTAAAAGTGAAATAAAGACGCACCACCAGGACCTCCACGTCACACTTCTTATAACCCTGGAATTTGTGTTCAAACTGTTTAAAATTTATAAAGGCGCGTTTAAGGGTTCCAAGCACTTTATGGCTCTAAAGCCTAAGAAGACCAACTACTGAGAAAAGCTTTCACTTCTTGTTGTTTCATCTTACAAAGATTTCAAAATCAATATTTTTAAACCAGTTCTCAAGTTTCAAAAAATATGTTCAGAACATTTGAAATTTGTTACTTCAAGAAGACACGACAACTTCTGGAACTTCTGGAATGTTCCAAGGAATAAATGATGTCCAGTACTTTGGGTAAAGAGTTTCATAGCATACGCACCATTATTTTGGGGGTGAACCATGCTGTGTCACTCTGGGCGGCTTGTAGGTGCATCACGGTCGTCTCTGAGTCTTCCGCATACTCGGTGTATACATGCTAAACTATCGATTGACATTGATTGGCTCTGTTGATTAACTTGTATAGCCACGCCCACCTCGAGGGAAAAATGCTATATTCGTCCAAAACAGCGTTGGATGCTGTAGAGTAACCTGGCACATAACTGCTTATAACTTTACTTCTACTGGACATTTTTTAGTTTAATTTATGGTGCAGGTTAAACTTTTGACAAATACTGAAGGACTGGCAAAGTTTTTATTACATTCTGTCCAGACAGTTTTATGTGATGCTGTGACAAAATCTGGCTGGACAGACATACAGACAGACAGAAATTTTTCTGAGACCTCCAATATATAGAATGTAAAGATATCATTGAAAGAGCGAGTTCTGACCAACGCACAGGCAAAAGCTGTCTTTAATTTCTACTGTATACACTAGATGTCTCAGGTTTTAGCTGAACAGATCATGTTATTGCAGAGACATGGCCTCACATCCTGTTTGGAAATTTCACCATTAGATTTATTTGCACTTTATGAACAAAATGCTGCGCTTATTAAAATGACAGGAAACAGATTTTCATCAGTGCTGATTGCAAAACCCTCACTGTGAGACACACAAAATGCATGTAGAACCAGCAAGACGGCTGACTTCATGTTCAGAAAAATATGTCCTCACAGCATTATTGATTATTATTTTTTTAAGTTAATAAAACAGACAAATGCACAGTTAAATGCAGTGCACACACACACACACACACACACACACACACACACACCTGTCTCGAGGATATGAAAAAACTTAAAGTTACCACTTAAGGCACATACTGGAGACTCCTTTTGTGAAAAATTACACATTGGGCTCCTTATTAATTAAATTTATTATTTATTAAACTTAAATAATTATTTTGATTGTGTGAAGCTGCTTTGCGACAATGACAATTGTTAAAAGTGCTATACAAATAAAATAGAATTGAATTGAATTGAATTATGCAGTACAAACCGACCAATCAGAATCGACTTTTGAACTCCTGCAGTGTCTGCTATCGACCAGCAGTGGGCAGAAGTGAACGTTTTATTATTTTTTTACAGAAACTCCTGCTTGAAGACATAAAGCTAAAAGTGAAAGTCATTGTATTTGTAAAAGTATTTGAGTTGTCTAATAACAGAAGTCACTGGTGTGTGTGTGTGTGTGTGTGTTAACATAAAAATGATGTGTCATGATGCTATTTAACATTCTGCCATTTAAACATTTAAAAATAAGAAAAAAAAAATAAGAGCCCACTGCAGTCTACTGGAGGAAACTTCTGGAATGTCATCAAGAGGAAGATGGAGGGTCACAAACCAGCAAGTAAAGCTAAGATGTTTTCATTTTTTTTTTTTGCAAAAAGAGTGGTATAAAGTATTAGCAATGTGAAAAACTGCTGGAGAGACAAAACAGATGAAAGCTGTAACTGCAAATCGGGGAAATTATTCCACCAAATACTGATTTATTAATGTTATTTAGTCAAAGCATTAACACAATATGTTTACAAATTATTTGCATTTTGTTTTATTTGAGTTATTAAATCTCTGCAAATACTGCATGATCTTGGGTTATTTTGATGTGTGATGATGTCATTTCCTTTAAATATACACTCTAAATAACAATATTTAGAATTTAGAAGAAATATTTTCAGCAGTTCACAAAAAATGAAACTAAGATGTTGTATCTCACCAACACATAGCTGTAAGAAATTAAACAGAAGAAACTGATTATTTTGCAGGATTATTCTTATTTTTTTCCAGAGCTATATTTTTTTTTGCATAGCCATAACATCACACACACACACACACACACACACACACACACACACACACACACACCTAAAGTAGATTTAGTTAGTAAGCTAGATAAACAAGCTGATAAAATCTTATACACCTCATGAAGAAAATCACGTTTTTAACATTCACACACACACACACACACACACACACACACACACACACCCCTCTGTGGACTGTCTGATATCCACTTACAGGGATGTGTTATAAATAGCACTGGTATGCAGGGAAAGGTGCGAAGCGCCGATTCTACCCGAAAAGGCCGAAACGTGTCTCTGGATTTTTGATTCATGAAAATCAGGAACGTCTGAAGATCCTGAAAACTGATTCCTGTAAGATGTGAATGCTTTTATTAATTTGTTTGTTTCTTTGTTTACTTGTGAGGATGAACATTATCACCAACACATCTCTTTTAGTTTCACTTTTTCTTACACAGAATAGCTGGTTTAAAGAAGATAACAGATAAGAGTGAGATTGTAAATTCAGGGCCGTATCTCTGGAAGACTGCCAGACAACTCACAACACAATGGCTCGGACGTGAACGTTACGATAAGCAGTACGTTAGGAATAGAAATGTAGTTCTACATAACAAATCGACTTCTTTGTTAAAACTTTGGCCTTTGGTTTATCTCTCATACGGGAACTGTGTGTAATTAAGGCATTAGTGGGCGGAGCTTGCATCCATGCAGCTGAAGCAGATTCACCGTCGTGCTGTTGTTGACGTGGTGCGAGTGTTACACAAATCAGATACACAATCCAGTGCTTGTATCTCACTCCCATGTTAAGTGCGATTGTGTTACATCCTTTTGTTCTGATGTTTGGTTTCATTTTGTAGATGCGAGTCATTCTGAAAACGAAGCTTTCCTCAGCTCCGTCATTACCACAGAATGAAGAAGTACCAGAAATAAATTGTTCTCTTTACATGAAACAAAAAAAAGGAAAAAAAAATATCTTACATCCTCAGAAACCATGACTGGAACATAACCGTTTATTTATTTATTTCTATGTACTAATTAGCATCAGTGTGCAGAAGATTCAGAATTCTGTAGTGCTGTTTTCATACTTTATCTTGTTTATCTTGTGACAGCGGCATCTGGACGTGGGTGTGATTTATTAGGCAGAAAGTAAACCTTTTGTCCCTGAAGCTGATGTGTTGGAAGCAGGAAAAATGGGCAAGTGTGAGGATTTGAGTGACTTTAAGAAGAGCCAGGGCGTGATTGCTAGACGACTGGTGGTCAGGACTTACCAAAATGCTCCAAGGAAGGAGAACCACTGAACTAGCCAAGGCTCATGATATGTGGTGGTGAAAGCTGGCCCATGTAGTCTGATCCAATGGAAGAGCTACTGTAGCTCAAACTGCTGAAAAAGTGAACTGATAGAAAAAAGTCAGAACACACAGTGCAGCGCAGTTCGTTGTATATGGAGCTGTCTAGCTGCAGAGCGGTCAGGACGCCCATGCTGACCCGTATCTGACCCGTATCTGACCCGTATCTGATCTCTTCTGACCCATAACTGTAGGAGCTTTTGGTGGAGACCAAAAGCTCCTACAGTGGCACGTAAGCATCAGAACTTGAATACAGGGCAATAGGAGAAGGTGACCTGGTCTGGTGGACCATGTGGATGGCCATGTGTGTGTGTGTGTGTGTGTGTGTGTGTGCGTGTGCAGATGTGTGAAACCTTGGCTCCAGCTGTTCATATGGATGTTACTCTGACACGTACCACCTCACACCCCTTCATGCTCAGGAAAAGGTTTAAGGAACATGACAAAGAGCTTGTGGTGTTGATTGGCCTGCAAATTCCTGATTGAGATCTTGTTTTTATGACCTGTAAGGTAAAGTTAAAGAGTAAACAGAATAAATACTCACTTCAGACTGTAAAGCGAAAATATTCTTCTTTGATGGTAATAAACTTAAGAGTATGGAATGTTATGGAGCGACACTACAGGTAGAATTATGTTTTTTCTCGGATATAACGCATCTGAAATGTTAAAATGTAGCTACAGAAATATCAAAACTCAACAGAAAAATGTTTATTTCACTATTTCACTCACAACCACCGAAACTTAGCAATGTCCAAGAATTAAGCTCCGCCCACTATGTAATATGTCACTATAATATGTACTGTAAATAGATTTCTTTATGTTCTCTTTTGGCACACACTGACTAGAGTGGGAACATGTTAAACCATGCTGTATCTAATTTTTTTTTGGGTTGTTGGTTTTAGTTTCTATTTATACAAAAAAGACACGTAATCTTTTATTGAATGAACAAAAACTTTCCTTCATTTCATAGTCACAAAGAAATAAATATAGCGCCATCATTCAGGGTTTGATTCCTGCCTCGGGTCTGTGGGTGGAGTTTGCATGTTCTCCATCCAGGGTGTACCCTGCCTTGTGCTCCTAAGGCTCCCTAGGCCCCCCTTCCCCCACCCCCAATGACCCTGTATACATGATAAATCGATATCAGTGAGTGCGTGAGTAAGTAAACACTAACATCAAAAGACATGTGTTGTTGCTTGATTAAGTATTCTATATTGGTACACATATCATACTTTCTGTATTTAATTTAACTTTTTTAAAAAAGGAAATTTAATAACTAAACAAATATAGATCAAAATATTGGTAATATAAATGTAGGTATATTTTTATATACATGTCATCCATTTGGAAGTTGATGGAAAGCCAAGTTTCAATACTAAAATAAAAAAAATGTGTTTTTGCAAAGTAAGTATTTATTATGAGGTGAACATAGCGCGAAATTTAGGAAAAAAGTGCTTATATATGCTGAAGGTTCTGCTTTTTAAGTGATTTAACTCAAGAAACTACACTACAAAAAATATCTTAGCAAGTAAAAATATCTTGAATATGAACAAACTAATCTAATATTTTTTAATTTGTAGTTATCATGGATTACATTTAAGACTATTTAACTTGTTGCTTTTACAGATTTCAATCTTTTTTCTTGTACTGTTGTTAGATAATTTTACTTTATATAGAATCAAATCCTTAAAAAAAAATACCTGGAAAAAAAATCAGGCTTCAAATTAGTAAAAAAAAGCATCTTAGAAATGGTCTTGTAAAAGGAAATATTTCATAATTTAACAACATTTCGTTGCTAAGATGCCAAATTTTGGCCTGCTTGTAATTTCTGAACAGCTCAGTTCTGCCTAAACTGTGTTAGCTGGGAAGGCATTTCCACGTATTGATGTGGAACTTCTGTATTTGGAATGTGGAAATTTTTTTTGGTAGCGTAAGCAGCCTGGGTCTGTAGGTAGACAAAAATGCCTTTTATGTCCATTGCAGGGGGAAAGCAATAAATGGGGAAAAATGTTGGTGAATCACAGCGAGAAAGACGTCAGTATGAGTGCATGATCCCTGGCACAAAGAAGATACACACTGTCCAAGTAAAAAAGTCAGATTTATCTAATATTTCAATTAATACATCAAACTAGATGTAAAAATATAAACGTTTTAATTGATGATGATGCAGACGTCACAAATACATTACACTTTTCATTTCAGTTATTTTTTTCAACATGTCTTTATGTATTTTTGTTAATATCCTGGTAACCATGATTATTCTGTTAAGATGCTATATAAGCACACAATGGTTTAACTATGATTTTATGCCTTTTTTTTTTTTAATGAAAGCGTAACAAAAGAAAAATATTTAAATATTTCAAGCACACACAGAAGTTCTAAATGGATGGAATGAACGAGAAGATAAGCATGTTGAAGTTGCCCCAGTTCTCCTCTAGCATTCACATTCAGCGTGTTATCTTTCAAGACGTGTCTTCTTGACAGCCTAGATAAGTAGTGATAAGTAGTGCTACGGGGTTATCAGTAAGTATTACAATTTGTGTCACTACACAAAAATAAGACGATTCACTGACGCGCAGGAAATGTTACGTTTGCTTCACTTTCTCCCAAAAATTGTGATCTGAAAGAAAAATAAATCGGACAGGACTATCACTCACCTCTTTGGTCTCTAAACAAAATCGAGGAGCTGACATTTAAAAAACAAAAAAAACCCAAAAAAAAACAGAGTTTGTAGCAGCTTTCTGAGAAACGATAACCAGCCGTCTGATTCACTGATTAACGTCTGATTCACTGATTAACGTCTGATTCACTGATTAACGTCTGATTCACTGATTAACGCTTTTGTGTTTTCCTTTGCTAACAAGATTTTCATGTTAGCGATGTTGGAGTGAAAGGGAGTGAAAATGATGGTTAAAGCAGCACTCGCGTCTATTTACTAAAGCTAAAAACATGGCGGTAGGTACATTATGGAGATACCCAGAATAAGTATTCACCCCCTTGAACTTTTCACTACTGTGTAATGAAAGTGAAATTAAATAAAAGATGAGTTTAGGTGTCGCCGTGGTGGTGCTGGTGGCGTAGTGGTTAACACTGTGGCCTCGCACCTCCAGGGTCAGAGGTCGAGTCTCGCCTTGGGTCTGTGTGTGGAGTTAGTTCTCCCTGTGCTTTCTCCCAGAGTACAAAGATAAAGATTAGAATAACTGCCGTTTCAAAAATTGTGTGTGTGTGTGTGTGTGTGTCCTGTGATAGATTGACACACCATGCAGGGTGTAACGACCTCATGCCCTGAGTCCCCCGGGAGAGGCTCCAGGCCCCCCGCGAGCCTGAACAGGATAAAGAAGTTAAAAGACGTAACAATTTCAATCTGAATTCCAAACTTTACTGAGTGTTTGTTAGAGACCCGACTTCACGAACAAACAAACGCTGGTTCAAGTTCAGGAGAAGCTCTGGTTTTGTAAAAATCCTGTACACACCCATCAGACGCATTGCATGTGCTTGTAGCTGTTATAGTGCATTATAATGTCAGAGGTTTAAATATACAACCCAATCATTACATAATTAACTGCTGGACCAGCGTTGGTGTTGTAACTAGTTGTGGTTTTCGGCAGTTGATCTGTAGATAAGAGAGGAAGATAAACAGAGAACAGGAAATGGTTTCTGACACATAAGAGACGTTTGGTGGGACGGAAAGTGCTCGGCGCGAGCTTGGTCCGCTCAACAAGACGTCTTAAAGCAACCTGAGCACACCTGAGGAAGTGTGTGTGTGTGTGTGTGTGAGAGATACTTCATTTAGACTGATGCAGATGAGGGATTAAATGGTATAAATAATTCAACCTGTAATTATTTTAGGGTGTGTGAATAAAATCTAATCTGATTGGCTTTGTTTTCACTTTGAGGACTTTACAGGGATGGGTAGAGTCCGGATTTGTTTTTGTTTTTGATTTGGTCTAAAAAAAATATTCAAGGGAATGCGTAAAGAAATATGAAACTCCAAAATCTAACTCAAAAACTAGATAATTCATATAATAATAGACATAACATTATTACTTTATTAATTATTGCACTGTTACAGCACAGTGTTAGTTCATGTTACTTTTTGCATTAACAAATTATTATTATTATTATTTTTATTTAAACTTAATATAAAAAAATTAAATAAAAGATTTTTGTTTATTCAACACATTAACGTACATTTTATTTGTTTTTTATTCATTAAGTCACAGTTGTTCGTTAAGGGCTTAATTGTACTGAACAATGATAAACCATGTAGGTGTCAGTTCTCCTCCACAACAGGTTACTTATTTAAAAAAAAGTCTAAAAGTTATTTTAGTTAGATTTTTACATTTACTTATAGTTAACCTATTATTGTTAAACTTTAATTAAATATAAGAATGTTCTCGTTAATAACTCAGGTTGAAATTTGAGCTGTAACAGGTTCAAACAGCTCATTTTAAACATCTGTTATTGGAGCGTGTCATGGGGTTAACCGTCTGGCTGAACATCACGTGATTTAGAGTAAGCTGTGAGACACAAGTGAAAGTAAAAGCAGTAAACGGCTGTGTGTGTGTGTGTGTGAGAGAGAGAGAGAGAGAGAGAGAGAGAGAGAGAGAGAAAAGAGGGTAAGGGGGGAGAACAGGCAGAGAGCTTGAAGTGGTTTATTTGCATGCAAATTTAATCTCTTTAACTTGCAGAAAAATTAAATAGCAGCTTGTCAGATATTTTCCAGTGTGTGTGTGTGTGTGTGTGTGTGTGTGTGTGTGTGTGTGTGTGTGTGTGTGTGTGTATGAAACAGATGATGAATAGCACTCAGGTCTTCCTATTCAAGTTCATATAACCTGAACCATTACCAGAATTGATACTAGTGAGAATTCAGGGTTAGATCTGACCCAGCTGCAATAACACACACACACACACACACACACACGCACGCACGCACACACACGCACAGAATTTAGCAAAAACAGATCTACAAGAATGGGCGAAACAAAGACATCGCCTGCAGAGTTGAATCACGAACAACCGATCAGATTACAGAAAATGTCTTTTAGATGTTGGCTCCACATAAAACACATGCACTACCACTCACACACACACACATACACTCACACTCACACTCACACACACACACACACACACACACACAGCATACGCCAGGACCGGTCTGGCAATAAAATGCTTCCATTAAGGATTGTGCACATGAGGCTTCGGACCGGATGCTCTTCCTACCACAATCCTCTCGTCCTTATCCAGATTTTTGGAGGCAAACGGAGTCTTCAGCATGACAAAGTGAACAGAGACAGAGACAGAGACAGGGAGAGGCAGTGACATGGGGAGAAACCCGAGCAGTGGACCTGGGAGCGCACGTATTTGGAGATTGGTTTAAAGCTGATAGAATAATCACATCTGATTTCCACACTTACGCTCTACACACACTAATCTACCAGGATGTCCAGCGGAAAAATGGTGGGAAAACGTTCACACAGTCTAATGAGTTCAAAAAGATTAGAGACGGATGTGACATCATCGTCTGACTTTTGAAAGGAACAAAGGACAGAATTCTTCACTTGTGAGTCTGGAGTGAGAAGAGGAGTGGGGTGAGACAGGGTGTAGGGTGAGACAGGGTGTAGGGTGAGACAGGGCTGGGCTGAGACAGTATGTGGAGTGAGACAGGGCTGATGTGGGACAGCATGTGGAGACAGTGTGTGGCAAGACAGGGCTGAAGTGAGACAGGGTGTAGGGTGAGACAGGGTGTAGCATGAGACAGGGTGTAGGGTGAGACAGGGCTGATGTGGGACAGCATGTGGAGACAGTGTGTGGCGAGACAGGGTGTAGGGTGAGACAGGGTGTAGGGTGAGACAGGGTGTAGCGTGAGACAGGGGGTAGGGTGAG
>JAQMYJ010000010.1:22144471-22159413 GCA_030014305.1 Clarias laeviceps | reverse complement strand
TTTAAAATACTACTCTTGACATATAAAGCATTAAATGGTCTCGCGCCGCAGTATCTGAGTGAACTGCTAGTGTCCTATGATCCGTCACGCCTACTTCAATCAAAGGATGCAGGCTGCTTGTCAGTACTGCGTATTAATGATCCAGACCCCCTCTGTCCTCTGGACCTGTCTGATCGCCCTGGTTCTCCGCCTCTGGTTGGTGGTCTCGTCACATGAATGCCCTATGTGGTCTGTTTGGGAAGCGGTGTGGTTCCACTTGGTAAAGTGTGGTTCCACTTTACCATGAAGATAGTCCTGTCCTTGGTTGATGCAGACAGCTGTTCTCTAAAGACTCCCTGCTCAGTCTGGTTCCTCTCAAGGTTTCTTTCTGTTGCCATCTCAGGAAGTTTTTCCCTCAGCACCGTCACCCTCGGCTTAAACTATGTACAGAACTACAATAACACACACACACACACACACACACACACACACACACACTTTAAATGCAAAACTGAAAGACCTACATACAGGAATACAATAATACACGCACACACACACACACACACACACACATTATATGCTTGTAACAGTGGTTTCACAGCTCCAGGATTTCCCTTTTGATTACTGACCTCAGGTTACATTCTATCTGAATGTTCCATTGTTCGTTGCATCCCTGTGGGTTTCTTCCAGGTTCTTCGGTTTCCTCCATTCTCCCTCAAGCATCCAGGTGGACTGTAAACAAATGTGTGAATGTGTATGTGTTGGTGTGGTTTCATATCCGAGCTGTATTCTTGATCCACCACAGCATTCCCGGGATGAACCACGGATCAAGCGTGACTCCGCCCAGAAGAAAGCCCTCAGCAGTGTTTTACTGCAGCTAAGCTACACCTAGTACATCAAAAATGGTTTGGTGCCAATGTTTTAGGAAAAAAAATAATTATTGATCATCTAAAATTTGGAATTTAAAATCTGGAAATATGAAGAAAAATGAAAGAAAAATATGAAGTGTGTGAGATCTGTAATGATCTGGAACACCAGCGCTTCCGGGAGTGACTTAGCGGAATGTTTGGTATTCTGTGTCTGTTTTTATGGACATCAGATTATAGTGAAGTTTAAATAATTATGTTAAATCAAAAACATGGTGTATACAGCTCCGGGGTGTAACTATTCTAGAATTCCTGTTTTATCACTTTTGGAGTGATATAAGTTAAATTTGAGTGAGTGAGTGTGTGAGTGTGTGTGTGTGGTCTAATCCTCCTGTAAGTCAGCACTTAGCATTTCTCTGAAAGTAAACACTCTGACCATAAAGGCACAAACCCAATTTATTTGGTGATTTATTGTGGTGATGAATTAAACAGCGCACTCTGACAGCTAGCACTCTTGGCAAAAACCCCACGCAGCCGGAGCGAGGGATATTTATTACTCAATTAGATCAGACGGAAAAGCATAATGGAGCTCATCAACAGACTTTTAGTATAACTTGCATGAGCACGGAAGCTAAGCGATGTTTCCAGAATGTTCTGAGGACGATCCCGCTTGAACATGAGCGACGGAAAATAATCAGCCTGGAGTTACTGTTACATTCTGAATTGTTTTATTCCTCTTACACCACACACATTGTATTTATCATACACATGTGTGAGTTTGTTAAAGGTTACATATTTTATCAGTGTGTGTGTGTGTGTGTGTGTGTGTCTGTTACACTCCTTCCTCATACACATTGTTTCAGTGTCTATGTAAATGTGCTACTGCTGAACCACGCCCCCTAGAGACCAGCAGAGCTGAGCAACCAGCCCAGGGGAGGCGCTCTTCTCACATGAGGTCACATAAGTGTAAAACTCTAATCAGCTTGTTAACGAAATCATAACCGCTAAAGGGCTACGACATGCCTATGCGTGTTACAAATCGTCATGTATCAGCGGCATGTCACATGACATGATAAGGTCAAGCCAGGCAAACGTCATTCCATTTGTAGGTTATGGTAGCACGCAGGCGTCAGGATTTACACACAGGCGGGGTCGCAGGTAACCTCTAGTAATAAATAAGTAATAATAAGTGAGAATTATCATTACATAACAGCTTTATAATAGTCACTGTGAAAAGCCTTTCATGAAATCTCAGCCTCATTGCATCACTCCGAGGATCGCTGATTCATTTCCTCCAACAGCACACTCGGGTTTTATTCTTTACTAAACACATTGCGAGACTAAAATATTCCACTTTTGGTCCTCTGACCTGAACTTTTAAAAAAAAATCCAGTTCCTAAGTGCATGCTGGTGTTAGTAAAACTTATAAACAATGATTAATGAGCCTCCACCTCGTGCCTCGCCTGCTGGAGGCTTTGATACATTTTTGTAAAGATCACCAGGCTTTAGAGGGCACTTGCATCAACTATTGTGACCAGCAATGTAATAAATGAAGAATAAAAGTCACCTTTAATAAGCATTTACATTTGATTTCACTAAAAGAATCAGTTTCCTGGGAGAGCTTGCTCAGCTAGCATTAACGTGCATCAAAGCACAAAAAAACAACGCTACAACAACAGAACAAGCCTCAGAATGTAGATTACTTCTCTAAGTCGTGCTCACTCAGTGAAGCAAATTTATATGCCAAAAAAAAAGTTGCCCGTGTGCCGACTGTAACAGTGTTGAAGATGAAATCATTTCTTTATAAGCACCTTGTATAAATATTCAGCCATGCTCTTCCATTTATAGCTCTCTCATAAAGCGCTATATGGTTCTCTTTTTTATTGGAAGCCATTAAATCAAATCAAAAACACACACACACACACACACACACACACACTACTACCATGAAATATAGAGAAAGGCTCTACTGGACAGCTCTGGGCCACGACTCCACTTACACCAGGCTCCAAATTCCAACAAAGCTTGTTAAATCTGTCTTTTGGACCGAATCGTTGAGGTTTAGTGAGTTGTATGTGAGAGAGAGAGAGAGAGAGAGAGAGGAAGAGAGAGAGAGAGAGAGAGAGAGACGCCGACATGAATGATTTACAGCCTCGGAGGATCACCAAAAAGAAGGCGAGGACAACAGCATTTGTAACAGTCAACCTGTTCATTAAGATTAGCCAGAGACATTGTTCTGTCTGTCAATGATTTATTGTGTTATATGTATGTGTGTGTGTGTATGTGTGTGTGTGTGTTTGTGTGGTTTAGTGCCTAAATATTAAATGCTTAAGCATGTAATAACTGTGTGCACATATTTTAAACGGTATTACTTTGTGTGTGTGTGTGTGTGTGTGTGTGGACCTCACGCCATGATGCAACATACCTTGCGCGCTCACCCACTTAACTACGCACACACACACACATACACAAAACCATAAACACAGACCTGAAAAGCGCTATCCTCTGTCATTCCACTAGGGGGAAATAAATACCAACAACCTCAGCACCAAAAATTTACTCCGCTTATGTCATAACCCAAAAGTGTGAAGTTGGAATTATCTAATTTTCGACATTTGTGCATTTGAGCTACAGAGTGGACAAAAGACATGTCCGTCCCCAATGTTTGCAATTTGTTAGCATAAACCTAGCTAACAGCTAACTGTTAGCATCATAGAATTAGTATTGGCGTTAGAAAAATCACTCATCGTCCATACCGCTTTATCCTCAATTCAGGGTCGAGGGTGGGGGGGGGGGGCATATCCCAGGAGACTTCGGGCACACACACACACACATTCATTCACACACTACAGGCAATTTGGGAACGCCAATTAGCCTAATCTGCATGTCTTTGGACTGTGGAACGAAACCGGAGTACACGGAGGAAACCCACCAAGCACGGAGAGAACACAGAAACCTGGACCATGGAGGTGCACGGCGACAGCGCTAACCACTACACCGCATGTTGAGTGTACAGAGCAGGGCTATTCAACCACAATTCAATGAGGTCAACTTAGAGTAAATTTGGAACATTATTTTTATTGTGATGTACAGTGGTGGAGAAACGTTTTGTGACACCCTTACAATTTTACACAATCTCAAATATTATCATAAAATATTTGCTTTTTTTTTTTTCCTTTCAGTTTTAAACACATTCTCTGTTATTTGTTTGACTTTGATACGGACAGTTTTGAGAACTGACATTCTGAAACTATCAAAAATTTACTTTTAATATTTGTTAGTGTTAAACTATCAATTGCATTTGTGTGTCTGTCTGATGCAGCTACGCCTTTTTGAAACACAAAATGATTTTTGTTTTTGATAGTTGATTTTTCTTCAACTATTTCATGATAATGTTGGAGATTGTTTATAAATTTTAAGGGTCTCTGAACATTCCTTTCTACTGCTGCACTGTATAATGCAGCAGTCTAGTAGATGTAGTGGCGTGTGCACGTCATCAACAGATTATTCTGAAATAAACAAAGCTTTTTAACAATGTTTACTGACATTTAACAATTTAACAATAAACTAGATTTGTATATTGTTCTTTTCCTATTAAACTAAAGGGCTGCATTTAATAATTAAACAGAGAAAATAAATAAAATAGATTGGGATTAATTTTATAAAATTAGAATAAAGAGTAGCAGCAACTTCAGTTTGCCCTTCACTTAAACTGTTTCAAATCTTGACTGAACAATCACACAAATAAATGTCAACACATTGTTATAGAATTATAATTATATATGTCAGTGTTTTTCCGACTGTCTCCTGCTCACGCGTCTCTCCTTGTATCGCTCTGTCACATGCCTCTTTCTATTCTGTTTGTAGTATTTTTGCTGCCTGGAATGCACAGATTTGATTGGCTGTGTAGCATCACGTGAGCTGGCTTTACTCGCATTCGACTCGTCTTTCCAGGCTTTTACCACCCGGTGGTAAAAGCTACGCTGGATAAAATGAAGCGCCTTATCAAATTATTGATTATAAGTCTGGTCCCGTACAGGATGGCGTCTGGGTCTGGACCCGGGCTGGGGTCCGCCGTGTAAGTGACCCCTAATATAGACTATGAATTGTTTGTAAACGTATTGATTTTGTTTACTGTTTGCGCGCTGAGCGGCCATGTTAATCTGACGTTATGTGATGAACTCGGGATTGAAGAGATCGCCACTAATTTATGACACGACATGCGTTTTATTTGTTTTTTTCTAGCCAACAAGAGTGTTAGCTAAACACTTACTACTCACAAAATGCCATCTCTCTCTCTCTCTCCACATATATAAGACAATAATTTATAGACTGTTTTTTTATCATTGCTTTATCGTCTTTTGAGTTTTCACCTCGACAGGGTCTTTAAAACGGGCCGCTTCATTCATATCATCTTTGCGCCGACACACTTCCTCAGGAAGTCGCTGATATAAAATGCTTCCACTTCAGAATATCTCTCCTCTCACTCTTTATTTGGGAACGCCACATTTGGAGGAGGAAGAGGAAGAGGAGGAGGAGGAGGAGGAGGAATCATTTAAAGGCAGCGTTTGTGTTCCCCGGAGATAAAGACTTTCCAATTTGGATGGGAGCTCAAGGTCAGCTATCTCCTAACGCACCTTATCTTGGTCAAATTTGAAGGCAGCATTGCATGTGTCCTTCTGAGAAAAGGCAATTTGATAAGCGCTCAGTGAAGGCTTGGAAAAAAGACTGTACAGTCGCTTCAACTCCACACAGCCAGGATTTTCATAACTGCTCCCATTAAAGTTATGTAACGTAGCACAACCTGACAGGAAGTTTATTTAGCTCGTAAATTAGTCTGCTAGGTTTGTGATTTTTTAATACACACTTTTGCAACATGTGCTTTAAAGCTGCAGATTAGTCAAAATTAGGTATCTATTGGTGACGTAGGTGCTATTCAGGTATGCTTTCTGTTTAAGCTGTATAAACAAAGCTCCGCCCCTAAATAACAAAGCCACGCACTCAAGGGGCACAAAGTACTAGCCCTAGAGATTGGCTTGTTGATCAAGTTGCCAAAGAAAGAAGAGTTTAGGTACATTTCCACATGCATCATTAAAGAACCGCCCCTGAACCACAATGCTCTGCTCCCAAACACAAAGCTCCACCCCTAGAGCACAAAACTTATTGGTCAGGTGGTCAAGTAGGTGGAATTCTGGTACATTCTTTTTAAACAGATCTCCGCCCCTAAAGTACAAAGAACTGCCCCTAGAGATTGGCTTGTTGATGAAGTGGCCAAGTGGGTAGAATTTAAATACATTTTCACAAATTCATTTGTATCAACAAAGCTCCACCCCTGAGCTTGATTTATTGGACAAATGGTCAAGAAGGTGGAATTCAGTTATATTCCCAATCATTTCAACAAATCCCTACCCCTGGGGCACAAAACCCCGCCCCTAGACCTTGGTTTGTTTACATTCTTGTCCCAGCCCAGGTCTTGTCTGTCTGCGCTGGGCGTTTACTGATTTCAGTCATGTTGATCCTTCTCTAGAAGTTGCATTGTGGGCATGTCCATAATCTTCTGCACTGATTAACCAGGTTTCGTAAACACCTGCTTGATGCCATGGCTTAAATCATTACTTAAACATGCTTTAAAATCATTCTTCCAGGTTATTTCTAAAGGTAAGCAGTAAAACAAAACACTCATCGCACCTATAATAGACAGACGCTGCAACGTTGTGCTTTGTTTGTTTGGAGATTTTTGGGGGTCTCGGGATCACGTCTAATAAACAGCTCGGTCAAACTGCAAGTAAGATTTCATCAGATTTTTAACAATTTAACAAATAAATAAAATGTTTCCTCTCATGAATTTGTGGATTTCTCAGGACGGTTTCATTCACACAGACGGCAGTCATGTTCTTTCTATTTTTACACACATGATGTCAGACCTGATACGGTCCAAACTTTAAGGGCAGATAAAGGACAACTAGAGGCAGATCCACGCCAGGCCGAGCGGAGCCGACACCGGCCACACAGGGACGTGTGTGATGGTCTGTTCAAAGTGTAAGGTGTTTATTGTACGTAGTATAGTTCTGTCCATCACTGCCTACATGCCTGAGTATTCCAGCGAGGTGCACTGAGATCTTCGCATACCTTTTATGAGCGAGCAAAGGGCTGCATTCAAAGCTCGCAGCTTAACTGCTGGCACTTCCATCACCACAGAGAGGTGTTTCTGCTATTCGCCCGTAATTGCCTTTTCGTTTTTGTCTAGAAACTCTAAAGCATGCGTGTGTGAGCTGCGGTGGACCTGAAAGAATTCATACTGCCAGTAGTGCAAGTGCAGCAAACTTAACTTCTAATCCCGAATTAAATAAAAAGTTTTTTACTGACAGGATTTCTCTTTAACAGTTTCTGAGTTTCAGAGTTTCTTTTATCTGTGAGAACAAGGTGACATGACCTGATAACAGATAACCTGTCGAGTGGATATGCTGTTGTTGGAAATAAATCATCTTTGAGTTTTTTCAGGAGCAAACCTGCTTCATTCTGTTTCTCTCAAAGGCGTGAGCTCTCGTGTAAACCCGGCACGAGAAACTTCCTCTGCATCAACATCACCTTTGGGTTTATTTCAGCGGCAGATGTTACCTGGTTATACAGAGGTGAACTCTTCTCTACTCAGGATCTTATCAAAGCGGTATTAGATCCCAGCTAATGGTCTGATTTCAATCTGTAATTCCTCACCACTCTAATTATTGGAACATCTTGTACACCCCTTTGGCTCTTTTTCTCCTGGTCTCATTTCCTCCTGCTGAACAAATTTACATCATTGCACTAACCCACTGTTCCACAGATCCACTCTTCAGAAGTGCAAAAAATAAATACGCCCTTATTTTTATATTTATTTAAACTAAAATATGTGGTGTTAGTATTGCTACTGTTAGTTCAGTCTTTAAGCCTAGATGTGATAATTGCAAATAAATGTTTGCTTTGTTAATTAGAAGAATCGTTGGTCAGTCTGAGCGTGGACTTTCTCAGAGACAAATAGCTTGTCCCTTTCGACCATTAACAGAATTATCGCTCATGTTAAAAAGTAAAACAGGAGTGGAGTAATGAGCTGCTCGAGCCCTGGGCCTCCTAAAGATGTCTTTATGCTGGTCTGAGATTTGCTCAGAAGAACACCCCTCTCACTCTATACCTGGGCCAGGTGTTCCTCTTAAAGCCTTTTAAAAACTTTCATGTGTACCTTGAAAGTCAAACAAAAAATAGATAACTAACTAAATAAACAAAAAATAAAAAACGTTCTAAACTTTAACAACCTAATTTCTTATCTTTATGGACTTCTAGAGAGACCATAACTACTGCAGCATAAGTGAAAACAATAAGTTTTACGACATTGTCAACTTGATGTGAACTATGAGCAGAAAAATCACTTTAAGGTGTGCATTTATGGAAAAATAATCAACCTCAGTGTGGTATTAGGTCCTCAGCGCCATGTCAGGCTGCCTCACATCACACACTTGCTAATTATTTTTCTAAAACAGCATAGTGTACACCCTAACTGCAGACAGGAAGTTTGATGACCGTCAGTGTCAGTTTCCTCCTGAAGTCCTAATCGTTTCCACGGCATCTGATTAAACACGTGAAGTCCTGAGCGTATGATTTCAGGGTTTAAGAGACGAGACGCTGAACAGATGGAATCCATAAAATGACAAGCCAAGCGCTTTATATCTGCATCGGGATTTATTTTGCTCTCAGAAACCACTCTGTGTGTAGGTGTGTGTGTGTGTGTGTGTGTGAGTGATTAGATATGAACATCTTAATAAAACACATACAAATGTACTCTTAATAAAGATCAAGGACTGTGAAAAGCAGTTTCATATAAAAAAAACTGTAATAAGTTTTTTTTAATTATCCCTAAAGGACCTGCTCATAAACATTGAAACAGCTGGGTGTGTGTGCTCCAGATGTTATTTCTCTTTTTAATATTTTTAGGATCATTTAAATCTGATCATATGATGAACATCCTCTAACAAAAGACATGCGATTAAAGAAAACAGCTTTGATTAAAGGTTCTGATTAATTAGATTAGATCAATCACACACACACACACACACAGGAATGTGTGAAACAATATAGATGTTTTCTTGGTTTTCATTATGGTCATTAATGTACAGTATCTTCAGCTGTACTGTGAACACAGCGTCTGACTGCAGACACTGAATTCAGGGGCTCAAATCAACTGATGATCAATTCAGACATTTGACTCAGACGATCAAATCAGTGTGATTCTGACGATCGACTCAGACACTCAACTCAGACAATCAGATCAGATGATTGACTCAGACACTCAACTCAGACAATCAGATCAGATGATTGACTCAGGCACTCAACTCAGACAATCAGATCAGATGATTGACTCAGACACTCAACTCAGACAATCAGATCAGATATTTATCTCAGACAATCAAAGCAGTTTAACTCAGATGCCCAACGCAGATGATTAACTCAGATGTTTGACTCAGATGATCAAATCAGTTTGAGTCAAACAAGACTCTGATGCTCTATTCAGACCATCAACTCAGACGATCAACTCAGATGATGAACTCAGACGATCAGACCAGATGTTTGACTCAGACAATCAAATCAGTTTGATTCAGATGATCGATTCAAACGATCAGATCAAACATTTGGCTCGGACGATCAAATCACATGTTTGACTTAGATGATCAGAGATAGTGTGAAAGAGTGAGAGAGAGAGACAGTGAAAGAAAGATATTTAGTAAATGAGAAAGAGAGATGAAAGAGAAAGTGGAATCAGAGAAACAGACAAAGAAAACAGGAGCGAGAGAAGTAGAGGATGTGATCGAAAAAGATGAGTACATTGGACAAGAGACAGAAACAGAGAGAGAGAGAGTGGAGGCAGTGAAAGAAAATGAAAAGTAGTGAGCAAGAGACAGAGAGAGAGAGAGAGAGAGAGAGAGAGGCAGAGACAAAGATTATACGCAATCACAGAAAAGGGGAGATTTGAGCGAGAGAGAGAGGGAGAGAGAGAATGAACGCATCAGGTCTCGTGCCGCTGACTGACTGATTGAGCGGGAAAGTTGAAGGTGTACACCGGGAGCGCTCGAGGGTTTCTTTTTAGGAAACGGTTAAACCCCACCGGGGCAGTGTGTTTAAGACACACACACACACCCCTCCGTGAGCTCGGGTTTATTTGATGATGTGTGATGCATTATCCCGGTAACCGTGAGCTGCACGCGCCGGTGTGAGGGCTGCGCGTGGGAGGCACTGCGTCCTGGCGCGTGGACGCGCTCGAGACCGTCACCGAACACCGGAGTGTGTGTGTGTCGCGTGAGCGGCGGCGTGTCTGCGCGTCTCGCGCTGCTCCCGAGCCACCACCACCTCCTCCTCCTCCTCCTCACGCGCCGAACCGCCGCCGCTGCGTCCGTGCGTTCGCTTGTTTGCGCGCGCGTTGTCTATATGTGTGTGTGAGTGTGTGTTCGCCCCTCCAGACAAGAGAGAAAGAGAGAGAGAGAGAGAGAGAGAGGGGGATGCGATATTGACGGAATACCGGCGGTAGGAGCGCGAGCGCGGGCACGGGCAGCGCGCGGACCTGTTCCACCGGCTCCACTGCGGGACCGCGCGCTCCAGACCCCCAGATACAGAGAAATAAATAAATAAATACATTCCACCGGATTCCCTTTGTGTACTTTCTGCATGCTGAAACAAAAAGACTAAAAATTCGTTTGTTCCTCCCACACACACACACACACAGTTTAGAGATGATGAAGGTAAACACAAGGACACCGGCGGATTCACGCCGTCTCCACTCTCCAACTTAACGGATTTAAGAGGGAAAGAACCCCAGAAAGACGCCATGGGACGCGCCATGATCAGCTGTTAGAATGCTGGGAGTGTGTAAAGAACACATCGGGTGAGTCCGGCTTTATTCTAGTTCTTTATTTTTTCCCTCCACTTATTTCCTGACAGAAATGTACGCGGTATTGTTGTTCGCCAATTACACACACACACACCTACATCTATATATTTACATTTTGTTTAATTAACTCGAGCGCGTGACTTAGCGTTAATTTGTTTTCCCGTACAATTTACAATTTGGTCAGAGCGTTGATGCGCAACACCTGCTGCGCGAGCGCCCTACATAGACACCGCGGCGCGTGAGGGGAATACCACACACACACACACACACACACACGCGTGCACGCACCTATACATACACACACATATATATATATATATATATACATACACACACACACACACAGCGGCGGTTACATTTGAAATAACGCGGCTCGTTTCTGACAGGATTTTCTCTCAAAACGCGACAATTCCACAGCCATCGTTCGGTGTTTGTACCTGTTGAGGTGTGTGTGTGTGTGTGTGTGTGTGTTATTCCTATGGATCACCGTGTATCGTTATCTTTCTCCCTCAGTGGTTTTATTTTTAGCCCTCTATAGCTAAGCTGAGGTAACGCTAAATTAAACAAAAAATACCCCCAAATTGCTACAAAACACCCCTATGATAGATATGATGAACTTTCCAGTCTGAAGGACTTCACTCACGTACACTTTTGATTGGAAACATTGACAAATGTCCATTTTACACAAAATTACCCCAAAACGTCGTGTGAAGTAGAGATTTCTTAAAAGACACCACAGATTCACATTCTCAAGTTTTGGTGCTGAATGGAGCTCAGTAGTGTTCCTGTCCAGCAGGGGGCGCCGTGATCACACTGCAGACGTTAATGAAGTGGGATTTGCTGTGTGTTTTTTTTTTCCAAGGCGCAGTCACGTTGGCCAAACACATTTTCTGACATTTTCTTTTCAACAGGCTTAGTTCTGAAAGAGGTTCTTCCTCTGGAGAAATATGAAGGGATACAGTGTGTGTGTGTGTGATTGAGAGAGAGAGTGTGTGTTTCAGCCTGACACAGGTGTTTATTTTAAGACAATCTCTCTCTCTCTCTCGCCCTTCCCACACACACTCACACACTCAGTACGGTGTTAAACACACCATCATTGACCTCCTTATCTCCATCTTAAGGCTGCTTTCCAGTCCTTACTTCAGCGTTCCGTGGTCTGGATGAGAAACCAGCAAAGTGTTTCATCTTCGGTTTTATTCATTCAGACAAAACACAGTATTGGTGCTGGTTTATATTATTTTATTTTTTATGTTATACATATAATACATAAAATGTGTGCTAAAGAACTTCTACTACTTCTGAAGTTTATTCAACACGGAAGTGTCCGATCTCACTTTCTCTAAAAATGTCAAGTTTCTAACTTCAGCCGTTTTTTCCCTCAAAACGGCCATTTTTCATTATTCCAGTCTTACTTCAAACAATAATCATTTAAAATGCAAATTATTCATATTTCTTATTGATAAAATTGCTGTAAGCTTTCCTGTAAAAATGGTTGCTTAAATTAAATCATTCCATGAAAAATTAGGGATTTTTGTCCCCCGACTAAATCTGTAGTGTCCGTAACCATGTCAAATTCATGTTGTAATATCTTAACAAATTTAGCATAATACACTTTTTCAGCTTTGTCTTTTCATGTGAAATTTTAATTGGCCGAGTTTCATCTCAGTAACGATTAAGATCATTGAACTATTTGAATTAAAAAAGTTACAGACACTACACCTAGCTGAGACACTTCTTAGCACCAATGCTATGTTTTGCATATAAATTGATGTAAATGATTTAGCCTAAGGCGGAGCGTCGAGTCTAGCTACAACGAGAGAGCTAAAGAAGTCAGAGTTTTCTGAGAATGATGTAGCATTTTTTTCCTGGTTTGATTTGCCACCTGACACCACAACATGACATGTGAAATGTTTACAATGGAAACAGACAGTTGAAGCTTATAGAAGGGTGACGTTCCTCCCTGTTAACTCATACCCATGGAACTTAACTCAGATGATCAATTCACATGCCCATATCAGGCAGACCACATCAAACTATCAATTCACATGCTCACCTCAAACACACTACACAGACGATCAACTCAGATGATCAACTCATATACAGTACACTGACGATCACCTCAATCAACTCAGACACTCAACACAATGAACTTTCCTCAGATGCTCACCTAAGACGCTCAACTCAGACGATCAACTCAGAAAATCGTTCATCACGTTTCTCCCTGTAAACTCATTCTAGCGCAAACATGTAACAACTACACGAAACACCAAGTCAGGAGCCAATAGGGACGAGTGAAATCACAGTCAACATGTAGTGAAAGGTTTATGTTGTATATAATAAATAAAAAGTGAAGTACGTCTAGTTTTGATTGTATTTTCAGCCTTAGCGCTCACTTAACTCAATAAGTGGTTTAAATCTCACAGAAAAGCTGCTACTCTAACACGTCCTGTTAAACGGACAGGACTAAAGTCTTACACACACACACACACACAGAGCACTTGTAATTACATTAGCCAAGCTTAAACCTAATCCAGTATGAATAGGGCTTAGCTTTCTTACTAAAAGCCTTTTCACTGTTGTCACCATTCAGTCACCTTTTTATTTTTATTTTTTTTAAACCTAACTGGCCTTTCACAAATTCTAGTTGAATAATTCTGCTCTATTTGTTTACTGGGAGTGCGTTAAATACTTCTAAAGCGTTTAGTATTATTGAGACGTGAGTGTAGTGCCACCCTGAAGGCCTTCGTTAGCGTATTTAAATTAGCTGCTGTGTGCCGCGAGAGCTGACGCAACTTTATTCTTTCATTTCTCTAACTTGTTTCTTTTAACTTGTTTTTTAAGGCTGCGAGGTCGTTGTTGGGGTCAAAGGTTTAAAGGCGTGGTCATTGATTTTAAAGCCCTATTCGGACTGGATTTCATCTAGAGGTGTGTAACGTTATTATTACCAGCGTATCTCTAGGATTCCAGTCCGAACGCGTCGCATCAGTCATTTTTATCGTCTGCAAAGCTGTATTTCACCCGGTGTCAGGCGATCGGCAGTAACCCCAGGTAATAAACATCACGTCTGAACCGACACGTCAGCGACGATTATGTTATCTCCTGTGCAAAAAGAGGTTTTGTGCTTTTTTTTCTTCAAGGTGGGAAGAGATCTGTCTTTTCTTTCGTTTCCAGCTTAAAGGAGAACACGTTTAAAAAGTCAAACAATAAAATATTTAAAAGGACGTGTCAGAACAGCAGCGCTCGGGTTTCGAGGATTTTATCAATCTCCTAGCGCAGGTACGGACGACAGACACTCTGTGGTCATGTGATCTGCCAACAATCAACATCATGCACTTAGAACAGGGATGTCCTGAAAGCACCGATGTGTGTGTGTGTGCGTGCAGGTTTTCAATCCAACCAAACAGAAGCCACACCTGATTGTCCAGTGGAAGCCAAGAACGACTAATTAAACAGGTGGAATCAGGTGTGGCTCCTGCCACACACACACACACACACACACACACACCAACTTTCTGGAGAAGATTAGACACTCCTGGCTTAGAAGAAAAGTCCACATGGTTGATATATATATATATATATATATATATATATATATACTGTATATATAAGAGAAGCGAGGTGTGTTAGATATTATCAGTGTAATGACGAAGTGTAGGTTGCGAAACAGCTGCTTATCCTGTTGCCCACATTTCTCATGCCAAACCGTTGGGGTCAGTTTACAAATCAGAGTCGATTTTCCATGTTTAAAATCAGCTAAAAGTTAAAATGTTAAATTCTCTACAGCTGATGAACTTGTTAAAACCATATTGCAGTTCTTGCAGAAAATAGAAACCACTATCATCTTTCGCTAATACAAGAACATCGCTTCTTCTTGTACTGTTACTGCACTGGTGTGTTGCAGGAGGAAAAAAGCTGATCACTTTGCACGGGATGTTGGAGCTGTTTCTGTTTTGAGTTTTTAAACATTTTTTGTTATTTTATTTTCTGAGGACTTAACTTGCTTGATAGTTCAAGACTGGAATTTCCTACAAGTCTACCTGAGTCTCCAATAACTACCTGGACTTCATATTAACATCAATTAACATCAACTGTTATACTGAACTGTCTGCCTCCTAACACACAGTATAAATGCAGATCAATCCCTGCTATCCGTTATCACCCAGATGAGGATGGGTTCCCTGTTG
>JAQMYJ010000010.1:22116935-22127431 GCA_030014305.1 Clarias laeviceps | reverse complement strand
ATCAATGATTGGTTGTTGAGAACAGTGGTGATCAGTGATTGGTCTTTAGAATCAGCGGTGATCAATAATTAGTTGTTGAGAACAGCAGTGAGCAGTGATTGGTTTTTAGGAATGGTGGTGATCAGTGATTGGTCTTTGGGAACAGCAGTGATCAGTGATTGGTCTTTAGAATCAGTGGTGATCAGTAATTAGTTGTTGAGAAAAGCAGTGATCAGTGATTGCTTGTTGAGAACAGCAGTGATCAGTGATTGGTTTTTAGGAATAGTGATGATCAGTGATTGGTCTTTAGAATCAGTGGTGATCAGTGATTGGTCTTTAGAATCAGTGGTGATCAGAGAAAAGCAGTGATCAGTGATTGCTTGTTGAGAACAGCAGTGATCAGTGATTGTTTTTTAGGAATAGTGGTGATCAGTGATTGGTCTTTAGAATCAGTGGTGATCAATGATTGGTCTTTGGGAACAGCGGTGATCAGTGATTGGTCTTTAGGAAAAGTGGTGATCAGTGATTGTTCTTTAGAATCAGTGGTGATCAATGATTGGTCTTTGGGAACAGCGGTGATCAGTGATTGGTCTTTAGAATCAGTGGTGATCAATGATTGGTCTTTGGGAACAGCGGTGATCAGTGATTGGTCTTTAGGAAAAGTGGTGATCAGTGATTGTTCTTTAGAATCAGTGGTGATCAATGATTGGTCTTTGGGAACAGCGGTGATCAGTGATTGGTCTTTAGAATCAGTGGTGATCAGTGATTGGTCTTTAGAATCAGTGGTGATCAGTAATTAGTTGTTGAGAACAGCAGTGATTTAGTGATTGGTCTTTCAGAAGAATGATGATCAGTGATTGTTGAGAACAGTGGTGTTTAGTATTTGGTCTAACAAGTTGGCAACATGACCATTTGTAGTATCTTAACATTGGACATCCTGTCACATGGTTTCATATATTTTATTTAAAGAACTGATTTTATATCCGAGGTGTTATGGGCTCACAGAGATATCCACTTTGCAGCTGTCAAATCATAAAATGTTTGGGTTTTTTCCTTTCTCAGTCTAAAAATCCCCAATCTCATATTTGGAGTTTAGTTCAGGTGTGATGATGTAAGTGTTTGCTGGTCTCCTGTGATAAAGGAGGATGAGCGGTCCTAGTGCCCGCCCTGTGATGAAGACTTAAAAACAGAGTTTAAAGAGCAGTTTAAATCCAACTGGAAGATATCCCCAGTTTCCATTTGTAAATGATTTAGTGTTTCTTGAAGGATTCACAAAATCTTTCCTCACATACCAGGGTTGGCGTTTGTTCTAGTACTCGAGGTGTAACGATTTTAACAAATAATATGCAAATTTGATGCAACCCAATTTGCTGATCTGTGTCCAAACATTAAGCATTTTACTCAGAGGTTAGAGCAGGTTTATTAGATAAAGTGGATAATGATCATCCATCAAAGGCTCATTACACTGTTTTTTTGCTTGGAAAAAAAACTCATACACATTAATTTAAAAAAAGATATTTCTAAACATATAAAGTAAACAATATTATCAGGGTTTCTGTTTTAACACAATAACAAGCAGTCGCTCATTAAATGTACTAACTCAGTGCATTATATAACGTTAATTGTTTTCCTTTAAAGGTACACTACTGTATATCCACATTAACCGGTGACAGATAGAATGTCATGCAAAAGTTTGTGCACCCCTAATCAAAATGTTCTGTTCCTGTGAGTGGTTCAGTCGCAAAAGGTCCAAAAGGCATAAAGTCAAAGAGGACATAATTTATTAACATTTGAATTAAGAGAACATTTTTAATTCCATCTCAAGTATGTGCACCCTGCGTGGTCAGTATCACAGCCTGTGGTAGCAGCTCAGAGTCTTCCTGTCCTTGTCCAGGGGATTTTCACTCCTCTGCTCATCCCTGCAGTTCTCGTACTCTCAGTACTCTCGTCTTGCACGCAGGTTTTTGGTGATACTGTAAGGATCATGTCGAAACCTTCAGCTTGCACCTCCTCAGGTGGTCCATTGTACACTTTGAGGTGTGTTCAGGATCATTATCCCGGTGTAAAAGCCATGCTCTTTTCATCCTAGGCTTTTTTACAGACACTGTGAGGTTTTCTTCCAGAACTCGCTGGTATTTAATTGAATCCATTCTTCCCTGTAGCAGTGAAGCGTTCTCCGAGGCACCGGCTGAAGCACAAGCCCACAGCATGACTGATCCACCCTCGTGCTTAACAGTTGGACAGGCCTACAGTTTTTCCTTTTTCTCTCCTCCAAACATAGTTTTTATCATCACAGCCAAAACGTTCTATTTTAACGTCTTCTTGTTTCCAAACTGCTCCAGACTTAGATTTAGATTTTCATGTGCAAACTTCTGATGCAGAATCCTGTAGTGAGGATGCAGGAGAGGGTTTTCTTCTGATTGCTCTTCCATGCAGATCACATTTTTGCAGGATCTGCTGAATCTTCTCAAGGTCTTCTGTAGTCAGTCAGTGGTGTTGATTTGCTTTTCTGTCCACCCTGCGAGCAGTTCTCTTGGAAGTCTTCCATCGTTCCTGCTAACTTCCCTATCTTCCTATATCCTTCTCCTGATTTGTGGCTATTTAAATGTTCAGACGGCTGGGCAGCTGCCTGGAGGAGCCCATGGAGAGTGACTGTTGGAACAAGGTTTGAGGAATCATAACGCTTTGAGATTTCCATCGCCTGGCTGATGAGATGTGTGTGTACATGCTCAAAGCATTTAATCAGAATATAATTTTTTCTGACCGGCATGTACCATCTTTTCCAACAAATCCTGCCTTCTGCGTTATGATTGGTTAAAATAATTCAGTCATTCTGTGATCTGAGCCAATCAGAACTCCTTCCTCAGCCAGAGAGCGAGTGGATGAAAGTAAAGACAGGAGAGAGAGAGCGGTGTTTGTTGATCAGGAACAGAAGCTAAACTTCCCTCCTGGAAACTCGTCACGCCACCTAGTGTTACCGCCACCTGGGGCAAATACACGCAGAGAGAGAATATACATTTATTCCAACAAGAGAAACAATAGGATGAAGTGGTTGCGTGGATAATATTTACCTACTGAACGGATTATTGAAACTTTTCATCTTGCTCTCAATCACATCAGGCTGGATCGGGTCAGACTGTGGGGTCACATGATGCAGTTTTATTCTGATTGGATGATTATTCTGAGGACTATCAGGCAGCCAGTGACATATTATAGATCGTTAATAAATAAAAACACAATACAATAATTGAATTTACAATAAAATGCTGATTTGTCACGTTGGGATTTTATTGATATTACAAATTTATTAAGAAATATATATACTTGACACGGGAATTCAGCTTTTACAGGAAATCGACGGCTCTGCTCTACAGTACAGCTTCCTCTTATTTAATCACTGCGTTAGTCAATTAAACGTCAGTCTCCATGTCCCTATGTTACGTGTACGCCTCTTCTATAAAGTGCCGTCTGTATGTAACAAGCCTCAAAAGTGCTTCATTAATAATAATAATAATAATAATAATAGAGTCCTCAGGCGCTACATATATCAATCAGAGGGTTTTCAGACAAAACACAAAATACCCCAGGGTTCGAAAGTTTAGAAATCCAGCGTAATTACCGCAGTGTTCCTGTTCACTTTCACTTTACTTTAACCTGCCTTCAGTCTAATTGCTTCTAACGTCCCGGGGCATTACATGCACCGCTGAAACGAGGCGAGGATGTGATCAGCCTGCTGAGGAGCTCGGCTGTTTATTCTGTCTGAATTAAACCTTACAAACAATCACTAAAATAATAAGAAACTCGAAGGTTAACCCGCCTGAAACGCCCCGCCTGAAACGCCCCGCCTGAAACGCACCGCCTGAAACCCTCCGCCTGAAACCCTCCGCCTGAAACGCCCCGCCTGAAACGCCCCGCCTGAAACGCACCGCCTGAAACCCTCTGCCTGAAACCCTCTGCCTGAAACCCTCCGCCTGAAACGCCCCGCCTGAAACCCTCCGCCTGAAACGCCCCGCCTGAAACCCTCCGCCTGAAACGCCCCGTCTGAAACCCCCCGTCTGAAACCCCCCGTCTGAAACCCTCCGCCTGAAACGCCCCGTCTGAAACCCCCTGCCTGAAACCCCCCGCCTGAAACGCCCTGCCTGAAACGCCCCGTCTGAAACGCCCCGCCTGTAATACCCCTCACACATTTTTCATACCTCAAATCACCTTTGCTTCACTCCGCTCCCAAATTCTCTGTTTTAGAATATATCTAAATGAGCCACGCCCCCTAAAGAACAGCAGGACTAATCAACAAGCCAGGGGAGGGGCTCTTCTTATATGAGGTCACAATGGGAGGAAAAAAATCAAAGTGGCTTGTTTACACATGGAATAAAGGACACATTTTTTCCCTCACATTGTTTGCACACACACACACACACACACACACACCTGAATGCCTAAATATGACAGTGAATTTTTAATAATGTCTTTAAGTATGATTAGTTTTGTTGCTCATTTATTTGTTTTCAACATGAGTATTTTATTAGCACACGCAGGACCACACAGGCTGCCTAAAGCTCTAGTGTTAATTGTTGGCTTTCGTATCGACTCGTGTGTCTTTCTACAGTTCTACTTTAAGGTCTATAATTAGCTGTATTTGCATATTTAATAAGCGAGATGTTACTCCGCCACTGGTACACCATCAGTAAACTGGATATTACTCTGGAATAAGGACTCAATAATATACAAAAAAATCTGAATCACTTGGTGTCCTGAGATCCGTGACCAAGCTCTAACTGCTTCCCGAGCGAGTCTGTTCCATCAAACGTAATGGAGTTATGAAGTAACTGAAGTGTGAGATGTCTTAAAGTCCTTCCTGGTTAACGTTTTATGAATAACTCAGAGCTTAGTACCACCTACATCGAGTGCTTGCGTGAGAACTGAACGTTTTCCTTCTCATCTCGCAAACTGATGATTTTCCGGTTCTCTCACTTTTATATCCTCTTAGCAGAGCGTGATGATCTGGCGGAGCAAACAAACTTCACACGTTTCTGCCTCAACCATCACAGAGCAACAGAATTCCACTTGTTCCACACCAGCAGCTTTGTTTTTGTCCTCACTCGACATAGGAATGCAATAGGTAACAGATCTTTATGACCTGGGGTGATGAAGCCACCTGAGAACATTTCTCTACTCTACTGAACATCTCTAATCCCTAATGATGTCATCCCTCCTCTGATGATTACTTACTCTTCTCAATCTTCCATGTCCAACAGGATGTCTTGCAAAGATTGTGTCTCTGAAAGACCTTCAGTCTCTCAGTGTTTTTCCAGCTCTCAGGGCTTCCTGTCTCTGAAGTATTGCAGTCCCTCTCTCTGCAGGATAACAGATCCCATTTGTCTCTGAATTCAGACTCTCTAAAGGGTATCGGATAAGCACTGTGGACAATCTGTCTCTTGAAAGCATCTAAGATGTTCCAAAAAACCCTCCAAAAAAGTGCAGTGATTTGTCTCTCCAAGCGGATCTTGTTCTATCCCTCTAAAGCATTGTGGACAGTTTGTCTCACCAAGGAAGTCAGATCAGTTCTATCTCTCCAAAGTATTGTGGATAATCTGTCTCGGCAGGGTATCTCAGGTGAACTATCATTCTAAAGGATTGCATGTTGCACGTGATCTGTCTCATCAAGGATCTCAGATGTTCTGTCCCTTCCAAATACTATAGACAGTCTGTCTCTCTGAAGGATGATGTTCAGATGTTCCTTTTTTCCTGAAGGACTACAGATGATTCGTCTTGATGAAGAATCTCAGAAGATCTATCCCTCAAAGAATTTCAGATGCTCTTTGTTTCCGAAGAATCTCCCAATCCCAAATCTCTTGCATCTCATCCCTCTCCACTCGTACTTCTTTTACTCATCCAAACCTCCGTGCCCATTCACCCCTTCCCGTGATCCACCTTACCCCTCATGACTAGCAGGTGTACTGGTTCTCCTCCCTGTTGTGCTACCTACCACAGAAACAACTCACTCTTCCAGATCTCATCTTCAGAAGTCCAGCTTATCTTACTCCTCAGGCGTTATAGTCCTGTTCCTGTTACAAATAATTCTGATCTTCACACATTCATGACCCCCTGTGGATGCCACTCCTTCCATTCCAAACCTTGTGAAGTCTAACAAGTTCAACCCTTTTAAACAGCTCTACCCTGAGAGTCTTCAGTAGAGGACATTACTGTTGAGATATGCTGTTTAAGCTCGAGAAGGTATACACTTGACTCCTCCCAATATGAGTATGTTTGTGTAACATGAGCACTAAGTACCACATCTGAGTACGGGTGCAAAGTTCACATTGCTTTACTCCTTTACTCTTCTTCTTCTTTTTGGCTCACAAGCCAACCAGGCGCATACTGCCACCTGCTGTATCGGAGAAAACGGAGAGTATTACTAATGGGCAGTGATGGCGAGGTATCGTACCCGGGCACTATACAAAGCCAGTTCATACCATATGACATGTTATGGTGTTTTTTTATTTTATTGTCTTTTTTAAATATCTATCATATAAGAAAAGATAGAATGAGATAAAGTAGAATTACCATATAATGCAAGAAGAATCTGTACATAGAATAAAACTGTAAAGTGGGCGTGTCTGTACATTCAGGATATTTGTAAAAAAATAATTTGTGGGGACGTGACATTCGTGATAGAATAGATTGTTTTTAGAATTTTTGTTTGTGTGTTTGTTTGTTTGTGCATCACGTAAAAACTACTGAACTAATTTTAATGGGGTTTTCACAGGTGTATTTGGCTGAGCTTGAGGTAACATACAGGCTTTGTTTCATCACAATCGGCCCACCGGAAGAGAAGATATGATACCTCGAATTTTAAATGGAAAACGCCCTTATATCATAATAAAATCAACCTTGATAAAAACATTAGTTCATCTCAAAATTCAACAGATGGTGCTGTACATTTTTTAAAACATGCTAATGAGTCTTGCAATTGAAATGTAATTAATAAACACAATCTCACACCTTCATTCCACGCATTTAATGGTAAACATATAAAAAATTTTAATCCATTCCTAAATTCAACAGGTGGCGCTCTACACTTTTTAAAACTCGCTTATGAACGTGCAATTAAATTCCATGCGAACGAAGTTGCGAGTAAAAGAATGAACACAGTAGAAGAAAAATTTAAACTAAAAGACTATAATGCTATAAGAATTGTAACAATTATCCAGCACACTGTGAGATGTTTCAAACATGATCCCTGGATATTAAACTATCGCATTTAAAATGTACAAACTGCACTTTGTCATGAGGTTTAATTGCACATTAGATGTCAGGTTTTATATGGCGCTTTGTTCTTGTTGATAGATGACATCGTACAGTAAGTGTGTGTATCGATGCTACAAGTGTCTGAGCAGCAGCACCGTGTCCACTTTGGAGGTAAAAACGTTGATACCTGTTCATTTTCTGACGGTTTATGGTTGTTCCTTTGTGTTAATTGTGAGGAAAGAGCTTCACTGAGGAGGTTTATAGGAATAGATGTGCCTCAGAATGCTAAACTGTGAAGTGCTAACATAAAATAAAAGGAGCTGATAAAGCTGGCAAATAAATGTAGATACAAGGTCGTATAACCGTAATAACGCTGCACTTTAGTTTTATTTCAATTCGAGACGTCCTTCCAGAACGTTCCTGCACAAAGCCGGCTTTATGTTCTCTTGACAGTAAGAGAGGTGAAAGTTCTTTAACCAGTCGTATGGTCTCGCTGAGAAGGCGCAGCAGCATCGCGCAACGCTAAAGCGCAGAATTAGCTTCAATTACAAACAAACAAATCAGGTTGGTGTAACCAAATTGCCTTAAAATGGGATTTGTTCGCGGGTTATGTTACAGGGAATTACAGAGTCTCACATCATAAGATCTCCGAAGCTCTGTTGAATCAGGAGCTGCAGGAACGAAACCGCGAGTCCTGTAATATAATCACGCACACGGCGCCGTCTCCGTCTCCTACACCATGTGCTCGAGAGATGGAAATCCTGAAGGTGTCAGTAGTATTACATTTCCTTAAGAGCGCTACTCTGCTTTTATAAACTCATCTACCTGATGTGCATTTCATAATCAATTTGTATTGTGGAGGATGCCGTGTGCTAATCCGCCGTACTTTAATACTATGCAGGTATCGATCGCGGGCTCGCAGGGTTCAGATGCAAATACGGACATATTAAATGATAAACAGACGAGAATCAAAAGTCTCCAGAGTGTGAAAAAACAGGCAGGGTCAGGAGATCAGGTATACACACACACACACACACACACACACATACCAAAGCCAAACTCATGAAGTATACGGGGCCGAGTCGACACCCTGAATGTCAAGCAGAACCAGACACTGGGAATCAGAACGCAAGATAAACAGGCACTAAACATAGCAACATCCAGGTTATTTAAAAGTGTGTGTGTGTGTGTGTGCCATCGGTAATCAAGGGAGAGTGAATGAGCCCAACCCACAGGACTGCTTCGGGACTTGTCTCATAATCTCAAGTGTTTGTCTGAACCGTGGATTGAGTCCTTACTTCTCATGCAGGTTTGCAAAATGTTACGAACTCCATTAGCTTCATACGTCTGCTGGTTTTTAATTATTTTCTGTGACTCCAACACTAACAGAGCGATAACGAACAGCATATTTGATCACGCAGGAATACCTGGAGCCATCCTCAGGTTCTATACAAGTGGTCAGCAGAGAAGGTTTTGGTCTCAACGTGCTGGAGATTTAACGAGTTATTAACAAGTGATCTAAATAAAGAGTAAAAGAAACACAAGCTCGAAGCAGTGACACAGAGAATCCTGACATCCACAGAACCGAGGGAAATCTGAAGAGCTCTCAGGGTTGTGAAGGAAACAAGGCACCTTTCTACACTTCATAGAGTCCAAAAACTATTCTGGTTCAGTGCTCACGTGGACAGCTTAGAGCCGTCACTACTGGAGTGCACGTATAAACCTCTAGTTCGTTGTAACACTTTGTAGCCATTGCTCAGCAGTTTCATAGATGATTAGCAGGAACCATCAGGAACTGGTGACAGTTCAGTGCGCTCTCATGAAGAGTTCAGCTTCTTAACAACTTCCTCACATTTCCGAGAGCTCCAGCCCATGAGTTTAAACCCAGTCCTTAGACTCGTACTCTACACACGAGCACATCTGAAAGCCCAAAGACTTTATATAAACTACTTTAAGAGATGGTTCCTGGGTCTAAATGTTAAACTCCACATTTAGTTTTTTTACTAAAGCTTCTGGAACGCGTTCAAATGGAAATATTCATGAGGAAGCTGTAGCCACGCTGTCCGTCGACTCTGCGCTCAGATCTCTTTATGGAGAGTGTGAACTGCTTACGCAGCAGGAGCGTCTCACACCTCCCCTTTCGCCCCTCACATCTCGCTAAGCAGAGAGCCAACAGTGTCCTGGGTAGTCTGATAGCACACTTACCACGGGAAAGGAAAAATCTCCTGAAGTCATGTAGAATACTTCAAAGTTTCTGACAAGTTCTTATTGGTTTCACTGTATGAATGGCCAGTAGGGGGCGTACTGAAAGTAAACCTCGCATAGGGTTGTCTCCAAAGATACAGCGGTACCTCGGCATACGAGTTTAATCCGTCCCGGAGGCGAGTTCTTAAGGTGAAATGTCGTACTGTGAAACACATTGTCCCATATAAAATAATGTAAATGCAGATAATCTGTTCCAGCCGCACAAAAATATCACCAATATTAACAATTTCCAACATTATAGTCATATTTTTGTATAAAAACAATCAAAACATTTAGAAAAGACATGTAAATGAAGTAAAATATGAAATAAATAGACATTAAACCTCATTTAACCTTAATTTATGATTCCTCTTGGCACCGACTGATTCAAAAACCAAACTGAAAGCGGCTCCCTTTTCTTCTTGCTGCCGTCCCTGATAACATTCTTGTGACCCGCGGTGCTACGTCTTCACTAAATCTTACACAAAATGCAAAAACAAAAATCTGCAAAACAATCTATAACTTGCTTTACTTAGCTTCCCACTGAAACAAACAAGTTTTGAGCGGCTTCTTGCTGATTTTTGAACCAGGTCCTAAGTCCAGTGTTACTGTATGACCATTTAATGTAAACACAGTGAAAACACATTCTAGCGTAATGATATGAACAAACGCGCTGTGATGTGACGCAGAGTAACGCGCCGTGATGTTATATAGAGTAACGCGCCGTGATGTTATACAGAGTAACGCGCCGTGATGTTATACAGAGTAACGCCCAGTGATGTTATACAGAGTAACGCCCAGTGATGTTATACAGAGTAACGCGCCGTGATGTTATACAGAGTAACAGCCAGTGATGTTATACAGAGTAACACCCAGTGATGTTATACAGAGTAACAGCCAGTGATGTTATACAGAGTAACGCGCCGTGATGTTATACAGAGTAACGCGCAGTGATGTTATACAGAGTAACGCCCAGTGATGTTATACAGAGTAACGCCCAGTGATGTTATACAGAGTAACGCCCA
>JAQMYJ010000010.1:22096024-22111840 GCA_030014305.1 Clarias laeviceps | reverse complement strand
CTCCACTTTGCTGTTTTCTGTCTATTTGTCTGTCTCTCTGTCTCGTTGTTCGTTTTTTGCATGTCTGTCTGTCTCTCTCTCTCTCTGTCTCATCTCAGTTTACTCCTCTTTCTCTCTTTCTGTACATTTTCCATTCTTCGTTGTTTACTTGTCTCTCCTGTTTAGCTCTTTATTCTCTCTCTCGCTCCACCTGACATTCTGTCTCTCTCCTATACACTTTCTCTCTCTCTTAGTCGCTCTCTATCTATCTTCCCCTGTCCCTCGTCCTCTTTATTTCTTTTTCCCCGACCCCCTGCTCTCTCTCTCTCTCTCTCAGCAGTGTGGGAATGGAGATGAAGATTGGTGGTTTTAGTTTGGGACTGAATCAGGTCACTCTGTGTGTGTGTAAGTGTACTGATGCCGTCTGTGTGTGAGACGAGAGACGAGAGTGGATCGAGGGAAAAGTCCAGAAATAAGAGAGAGAGAGCAGCTTTTAGGAGCCGAGCGTCTCGGCCTTTAGTGTTTTGTGCGACGCGGCTTTTATAAATATTACATAAGCAAAGAGCCAGTGGCTACTTCATCAGGAGGAAACCGCTAACCTACCGTCTTAAAGCTGTGTGTGTGTGTGTGTGTGTGTGTGTTTGAGTGTGAGTGTGTTATCGTTGTCAGGTGCCAGAGAAACAGGAGAGTGTGATAGCGTAGAGATTTACACCACACCCTGACTAGCATCCTCAGCGGGAGCCTGACAGCGTGCTGATTAGATTTGGGACGCAGCAGACCGCCGTCCTCACTGACAGATTGGATTCTGGGTTTTGACCCGCGTTTACGGCGGATTTTATTATCTCCGAATTATCTAAGAGATGTGGAGTTGGGAGTCCGCAGACGCCGAGGTCTTCTGAAGTCCCGTTCTTCATCATAACTACACCAAAGTCCATTCGGAGGATTACAGATGTGCTTATTAGAGACGTAAACACAGACTTTAGCGCCGCACAGAGGTCGCGTCAGGGGTTACGGGCAGACAGGCGCGCACACACGCTGGGGGCGGAGCTTGTACCAAACATGAGTGTGTCTCAGTTTTGTGTCTCGAGGATGCTTAGCTTTAACGGAGAAAGCTAACTGAATATAGAAAAACATTGTTATTGAATAATTCATTGATTAATTAAACCACAATTAATAATTAATCAGTTACTCAATGAATTGATTAATCACTTGTTTTTTTTTTAAGTGCCCTGCTGATGATGAGTGATGAGTGTTTAGTTTAATTAAACCCGTGATTAATGTGAAACACTGTACAACTTGTGTAGTTGATTGTAAATGTTACTTTTTGTACAAAGTGATTCTGCTCCACCCTCCAGTCCAGCAGGTGGCGCTATTGTAAGTTTTAAACCAGGAGAAAAACAAGAAGCACAAACATTGCAGCTTTTCACAAAGTCTTTACTTTCAATCAAGTCTTCGTCTTCAAACATGGCGTATGGAGACGTCTGTGGAATGACAGAGACTTGTTGCTTGCAGACAAAGACTTAAGACACAGAGCTAATTGAAATGGAATGGAGTTCTGAAGACTTCTTAATTAAAAACAAAAACTGACCCGATGTATCAAGATATCGAGTCATTTCTAACAGATAGCAATAAAATGGTGATGTTGTCCTTTTAAACACAGAATGCTGGTGCGTAACCCGACTCTGACTCAGTAACACTCATAATAATAATAATAATAATAATAATAATAATGCCTTTTAGATTAAACCAAGGATAACTTAAACAATAAAACAAGATAACATTGATAACAAAGATCACGTTTAGTAAAAAGTGAAGATTAAAGACGTCCAGACGTCCAGCCTTCGCCTCCCATGCGGGTCAACGAGCCTGGGACGCTCCGGACTCCGTCACCGGTACCCTGGGAGGTCCTGACCACTGCACACCAGTAGACCTGCCATTTTATTGAGATTTATACACATCACAATGGAGCGCTTGTTAACGTCTCTCAGATCTTCTTCACACTCGCCCATCTGTCCTGCTCCTAGCACAGCACTCCACTCTAACCACATAATCCATGTTGTTCCCTTCACCTGTCACTGCTTTTATGGCTGATGGGTGTATTTATTTTTGTCCTCGGCCAGCTCTGTGATCAAGCGTGTTGCAGTTATCTCATGACTCAGAAGCGTTTGTACTGAGAGCTGACTCCTCTCAACTCGCCCTGCATTGCTCACTCGCTCTTACCTAACTCGCAGAAAAAGCTCTTTATAATAAGAGAATCACTGTAATTATACACAAGTACCGTCATTTCAGGGAAAAAAATAGTGAAGCACAATCCTTATTAGAAAGGGATATTAACGCTGCTGCTGCTGCTGCTGCTGTTGGGTCCAGCAGTTTATAAATACCTTGTTTCTTACTACTACTACTACTGATAATAATAATAAATCGAACGGAACAGATCTCAGGGAGGACGTCGAGCATCACACAGCCTCGGAAAATAAAAACACGAGACTCAAGAAGTGTGTTGAAACAGTCACCAGTGAAAACAATTCATCATTAGCATCAGGAAATCGCAGCCAGAACTAAAAATAACCCTCCACATGACTGCTTCTGCTTGTTAAATCAAGCTAATCAAACCCTGTGATAAGCGAGCGAGCAGCACAAACACGGCGCGCAGGAACGCGGAGAGAAGCAGTAAGTCGGCGATGAGTCAGTGCGCGCCGTGCCGCATTGCTAATTACCCCTGCCTTTAATTCATCCACAGCGCTCGAGTCCTCCTCGTCCTCCGTCTACCACTGCACCATTTTAACATCATCCATAACTGACCTGCTTTCTGTTGTTCTTTTTGTTGTGTGGTGAGAAGATGGCTGCCATAAATACACCCACCAGCATTAAATGCATTACAGCACAAACTGCTAATTCTCACTAAATCTCATTGTGCCACCCCTCTGGGCGTGGCTCTGCGGGGCCTCTGTGGATCGGACTAGTTTGGAGGCGGGGTCAGGGGTCGTGGGTGTTCTGATGGCTTTTATCAGTACTTTGTGCTGATAACCACGACTGGTTGAGCTGGAGACCGACAGTTAGCAGGTGAGAGTTAGTGTTAAACTCTTAGCGGTACTCAGTAGCAAACAGGTGAGGAGAATAAACCATGGAGGGTAAAAAAACTTATTAGATTTACTTTATATTTCCATTTATTACACTTTAGAATATCAGCTCCGTTAAATAGAAAGCTAGTGCACTATGTAGGGTGTACACTCCATTGTTCCACACCCCAAGTAGTGCCCTTGATCAGGGGTTAGAGAGGGATTTGGGATTCAGCCTCGTGTTAGAAGCTGGTTAGCTACTAGACCGACTCTCACCTACGCTGAGACACACAGTTAGTGTCATTAACCACTGGACAACACCTGGGACACGCCCACTCATACAGAGAGTTACACATCACAGTGCTGTTACTGTCTGTTATTAGCACTCGTATGGAATAACGAGCCTCTCGTCCAATCAGATTACTGACTCAGAACGTTATTGTACAGTCTGTTACAGAACTCAGTGATGAGGATTTTAAATGGTGGTTCAGTCAACACACAACATTTTAATAAGAAATAATTCTAGTTTAGCCAGAATGTCTTTGCTAGTTCCTGGACTCTCGACTGTTTCTTGTTGGTTTAAACTCTTAAACTATCTCTTGTTCGAATTTCCATCATACAGTCTTGACCTTACTCCAACCCATTTCCACATGTTTGAAGCATTAATGGAGTTCCTGGGAGGCCGGGGTTTCAGACCTAAAGCAATGAGAGAATCTTTTACCTTGATGGTGTCCAAGCTCTAGTGAAGCTCTGGGATAAGTGCATTAGTGTAGCAGGAGATTATATAGAGAAATAAAGGGAGTTTTTACTCTCATACATTCTGTTCTGTTAGTCTGTACAATCAACAGTCCCGCTTTGACTCGAACGCCTGGTGTAAATTGTGCTTCATTCTCCTGAATCTTTTACACTGGAAGGACAGACTCGTTCTCAAAGATCTAATCATTACAGCTTGGTGATGCCGGGATTGAAACTCATAACCTTCTGACCTGCAGCTAACAGCCTTAACTGTTAGCCTCATTTATGTGAAGCGCTCGCGGTTACTATAGAAACGATAAGGTTTAACGAGATTGAGATCATTAGTGTAAACCTGTGACTGGAGAATTTATGATCAACAGTTCCTGCGGCTGTCGTTACTATTAATATACAGTGTGTTAATGTTAACACGCGGACAGATAAAGGAATGACTAGCGGTTTGTGCGAGTGTGTTGGTGAGGAAGTGTGAGTTCTGAGGTTCGAGAGTGCGCAGGGTTGATCAGTGCGGTTTCCTGCTGTTGTCTCATCCCAGCATCGAGGAGGCAGAAGAGCAGAAACAGATGTACCGGGGTCACACTGACCTTGTGTGTGTGTGTGTGTGTGGACTATGAAACGTCCAGGGGCCGAAGATCAGCCACTGATTTGCAGGCAGAATGAACGTGCCGCTCAAGAAGACTGAGATTCCTGTTTGGGGAGAGACGTGAGAGATGGGAGAGACGTGAGCGCGTCTCAGACACACAGAGGTCATTCACGTCTAATGAATCAGACGCTCAGAGAGCCGCGACGCCCCGCGCTCATCACCGTGTGCGACAGCTTTATAGATTTAACGTTAAACATTCCAGCACACACACACACACACACACACACACTGAGAGATGATTCTCGCTCGGTGTGCATATGTGATTATAAATAGTGCAGAATGCTGTTACTCTGAGAATCGAGGGTCTCCTGGCGCCGTGTCACGGGACGAGTTTCAGAACCGATCGGAGTCGCTCATCTCGCTTCACGGACACGGAGGAGCTACAGCGAGCGCTCAGCGAGAGCCATCCTAGCATCCTCACCAAATCTCATCAGGGTCTCTTTCCAAATCACGGCAGAGACGCTGCTGCTGCTGCTACGGGAAAATAATCCACCCAGGACAGCGTGATGCCTTTCCACACCAACCTGTGACACCTGTTCCAGTGTTTACATTAAAACAAGGAACGGCCGTGTTGTTACAGCTACCGCAGAACCAGACCGCCGCTCCCTCACCAGACCTGCTTTTATTCACTGACTGAATTATTAACCCGACGAGGACGAGAGACACGGGTGTCCTGATCTCAAGCTCTATCAGAGCCGCGGAGATTTAAACCCACCGTAGCGAAGTCGTTCCGCTCTCTCCGTGTAAAACACCAGGGCTTGTGAGCGAGCGAGTTTGTGAACATTCCTGTCCACTCCTGTCTCTCCTCAGACCGCCTCAGGCTGGAATCTCAGGTTTTATTGGACGCTAAATATTTAATCCGCAAGCTTCAGGACTAAACGCCATCGAGTCGCAGGATACAGAGCTGCGATTTAAAGCCTAGATTTATCAGAAACTTTATATTACTGAGAGGGTTTTAGAATCAAATCATTGTAATATTCAGGTCTTACACAAGTGGACAAAAAGAAAGGAAAAGCCACGAGGGACACTGACGTTTGTGTCCAGGCCAGTTTCATTCGTTTGTTTTTTATAAAATGCTTCTTCTGAATTTAAAAGCAATGTCTCATATTCATTAGTTAATTTTCACTCAGTCGTTTGTTACTTTTGTCAGTTTCAAGATATTTCAGAGACCGTTGTGGGTTTTTCTTTCTTTAACAGAAGGGTGCTAATAATTTTGTCCACTTGTGTAAAACAAAGTAATGTTCACGCTAGCATGGTTTTATTTGTTTGTTTATTTATTTATTTATTGGATTCATGAATATTTGATTTCAAAACCTTTATTAGCAACATAAGAAACAAAAAAAAGGTCAGTATTGTAATAACACTTTACTTTTTATACTTTTAAATTAATTTTTGGTAATTAATAAAACTACAAATGAAAGTATGAGAGGAATACATAAATCATATACAAAAATTATATATTAAAAGTAGATATACACTGAGATAAAAGAAGTAAACACTATTAAAAGCAGGTCAATTTTTTGTTTAGAATTTCATAAAATATAATATAGTATAAAATATTTTATTTCCTGTGTTATTGTGTGTTGTTGCTTATGTGGTAAAATAAAAAAGAAACCTACAACAACAACAAAAATACATTTAATAATTTTATAAACAAAAAAATTGTTGTTGTCTTATTGTGCACCATGAAAAAAACAATAAAAAGTGGTTTTATTGTTTTCTTATTTTTATTAAAAGAAAAGACTTTGATAATTTCTTTTTTATAAATAAATACTTTATTATAAAATTATATCTAAATAATATCTGTAAGTTTTTTATTTTATTTTAAAATGAATAAAAAGTATTTTTGTTTGTGACAAGACCAGTGTGGTAAAACAAGGAGAAACTTAATTAATTTTATTAAATTGGTATTACATATCTATTTTTTATTAATTTGATTGATGTTTAATTAAAAAGCTGAATAAACACAATTTAAAGTAATTTTACAGGTTAAAAATAATTATTTTCTATTTATGTATATTTTGATATTTTTTACTTTGTGTGATGTAGAAAATAGAAAAATTTTAATACACCAATGTTTTAAATAACTGAATGTAACAAGCAAATGAATTTTCTATTTAAATGTCCAGATTGTTGTTTGATGAAATAAGAATAAGAAGAAAACATTTTAATAATAAAAAAATAACAAGTAGAATAAAAGGCTTTTCTGTTAAAGATAATAAAAAAGATTAAATAAAGTCTTTAATTGTTTTCATTAATTAATTGTTATACATAAAATTAAAGAACAAAACTTACAGAAACACAAATGACATGTTTCAGCGATTAGTTTTTTGTTTAATTTATTATTCGTTAAAAAAATTTACACAAATAATACAAAATAAATCACAGCTCTGGCAGAAAAGTCTTTTAATTCGCAAATTTCAGAACGAAATGTTCGACCATTTTGAAATCCGTTCCCGTTTGATGGTGTTCTGAGCCCGAGAGATAAAGAGAGGAGGTGTGTGTGTGTGTGTGTGTGTGTGTGTGTGTTTGAGGTGAGGCCCTCTTATGCAAGTTAGAGTCCAAGTGAGCGTGGGAAGTGTGCAGTATAAACCACACACACACACACACACACACCCTCGTACACACATACACATAAACAAACACACACACACACACACACACACACACACACATGTACACACACTCACAAGAGGATCAGAGCAAAAAAAGAGAGGGGGAGTGTATTCCATTTCAGGAGAACACAGTTCATGTTTCATGTGTGTGTGTGTGTGTGTGTGTGTGTGTGTGTGTGTGTTTATGAGAGAGAGAGGTGCCACCATTTTGAGAGCTGAACTTCTCCAAACCACAGAGGAGCTCTGAATGAAACAGTTCGGAGTGTTTGGGCGTTTCTGTGTAATGGTGATGTTTATCTGAGAGCGGTGTAGAAGAATTGCCCTGCTGCCCTGTAGCTCCGCCCACGAGGGCAAATACTGGGTGACGGCGCTGCTCTGCTCCAGTAATGCTTTGACATATTTATAACCGCTGCACGTCGTAGCTACTCGTCAGTTTTATATCCATCAGTGCAAAAAAAAAAAAAAAAAAAAACTTGATGAAGAATTCTTCCTCTGACGCTCGATAGTGCTGTCACTGTGTGTGTGTGTGTTTGTGTGTGTGTGTGTGTGTGTGTGTGGATGATAATCCAGCGGAACACAGCGTGCCGATTGAGGACGATCGTCACTACACAATGACTTGTGTTACACGACACGGAATCTAAATTAGCAAATTTTACACATATTTCTTAAACAGCAGTAGGACATGTAAACAATCAATAATCGATAAATCTTATGATTATTAAAGAAAAGAACACCCACATTTTTCCTCAGTTTAAGTTTAATTTAAACAGTTTTATACAGTTTAAAAAAAATAATAAAATCATAAAACCTGTCCTCGGGTTAAAGCTCTGTCCTCTGGCTTTTTGCCCACGGCCGCTAAACACACACTGCACATCACCTCACCTGCACTCTCCTGGTGTACAAGTTAATAGATATGCAACCTACGGAAAAATATTATGCAAAACATTATCTGTTAATAGAATTCACACAGTAATTAAGCGAGTAATCAGTCTAAAAAAAATAGTCTAACACTAAGAAACTAACACTAAATAATAATTATAAAACTAATACTAAAATAAGTTCCCCATTTAGCTACAGTTAATAAACATTTACTTTTTTGTACCTGAGAATGTTTAAAGATTGCAACCCTTTATTTTTTTACCATTTTTAACTTTTCATTGAGTAGAAGTTCATCAAATTAAAGCTAAATATCTTAAATATGGTGATATGATATTTTTGTCACATCGTGTATCACTTTAACGCAACAGTTTTCGCTATTTGTTTTGTTTCGTCTTTGTTCTCGTGGGTTGAGCCGATTCGGTGGAGAAACACTACAGGCGTCTTTATTATTTTCCCCGCAGCAGTAGACGTGTAAATCGATCTGTCGCTAGCTGCTGGTGAAAAGCGCGGCTCCAGCCTCCATCATCTGGAGCGGTTTAAATATTTGGACAAGTACACGGCGGCGCATTCATACGGCTGACACGGGCTTGTTTGGAAAGTGCCCCTTAGGTTAAATGTTGTAATTATGATGTCAGATGAAATGGGTGTTAATTCGTCTCTCTGCTTCCTCCGCTCGCTTGCTCGCTCGCTGTTGAGTGATGAATCTCGATCCTGCAGCTCTTTGTCACGCAGTCTGAAGAGCTCGCTAGCGCGTTCACGGCTCGGTGGCGAGACGAGCTGAAACACGACCCGCGGTGATCCCGTTCACCAGGTGGAGGATCCTCTCACCAGCGCTTCTGCTGGATAACGGCGGAGCATCAGTTTAATACTGTTTCTGAAATCAACTTAGAATAAAATCATGATCTTTACACTGGAGCTTCGGTTCCTCCATCGCCCCGGGAGCAGAACCTGATACCTGACGGGTTCGGCTGCTGCTCTAGATCTCCTTGTCTGTTCATCACGTTTGTACAGAGTGCTTATTCAAACTAGCGTATCCTTCTCACTCATCAACACAATGTATCAGGGTCTAATTAACAACGGTGACGACCTTGTTAGTCAATCACATCTGGTCACAACAACAACAACAACAACAAAAAATGAACAACACTACAAAAGTAACAGTTGCTGTGTTTCACCCCTGATAAGTAAAACAATAGAAACTTTCAAAGAGGGTGTACTTACTTTTCCTCGAAACTGCTTTTCTGCATTAATGTCTGCTTTACACCTCTGTGACGTGATTGGCTGAATCTCACAAACGAGCGACACCTGGTTCATACTGATTGTGTAAGAGGTTTAGTTTGGATGCTAGTAAACAATAAAATGGCGAATTTTTAGACCAGTGCACTAACAATGTGCACGTGCTAATGCTTTAGCATGAAACTAGTGCACAACTCTGTTTCTTTTTCTTTTCTTTTCCTTTTTTAAATTTTGTCCAAGGACGAGCGAGCTGACGGCGTCTCACAGCACATTAGCGCCTCGAGTGCTGCTCCATTTGATACGTTTGATGTGTGGAGGACTTGGGGGGACATTAAACGCAGCTGAGGTAATGGCTGACCCTTAGCATGCGTAATTGGCCGATCGTTCATGCCTGGAATTATGACATCACCACCCCACCCTTCCTGAAATGTGGTCTCTCACAGATCTGGAATGTTCCGGCTGAGACATTCGGTCGGCATCCGTGTTGTGAGTCGAGTCAAAACTGCTAGACAACATGAAATGTAACGTATTCACAGAAAGCTTAGCGCTAGGTGGATTAGCTAGCACGGATGATTCTAACCTGTTTTGTGCTTTGTTTGTTTGAGTTAGCTGGAAATTGTGCATCAGTTAGCATAGCTTTAGAGAGCTACATATTAGTCCCAAAAACTCCCTGCTTCTGTCAAAAAAAAAGAATAAATTGTACGAATAATTTAGAGGCGAGTAAAGATAGCTAGTACTGTTAGCTGCCTTTGCTAATCTAATCTGAGGACGGAGCTGAGCGTAACATGTGGGGTAACATCAGTTTGCTAACATCTTGACGCTACGTTACACAGTTGTACACAATGTCCGCCAAGTTAAAAAGAAACGTTAATCCCTCGCTTGTTTACGGGCGCTTTATTAACTGTTGTGAGCAGCTTAGCACGTCTCTCGCTAGCAGACGCAGTCTCTCAGATTCGCTCCTCAAAATGGCATCTGCGTGAAACAGGAAGTGAAACAGGAAACAGATAAACGTCTGAGAAAATTAGAAGAGTGAAAAGGATAAAACAGAGTCATTAAAGAAATAAATTACCAGACCACTCTTGGAAAGATGCTAAAAGTTATTTTTTTTTCCTTCTTTTTTTTTTTAACTCACCCTATAATTGTTTTTGTTTAAGTTCAGTCGTATACGTGACGCATCAGACGGCGCGGTAATGAAGTCGTAGCAGAGGATAAACAAAAGAAGAGGCTGCGCGTCAGGAAACCGATTAGCCCCCTGACGGCAGAGCGGCGTAGCGATTTTTATTTTTTTATTTATTTTTTTTACAAAAATGAGCTCTAATGAGCGACAGACATAAAGCGACGAACAAGAGGTGGAGAGCTGATGGAAATGAAACAGCAAAATGGCGTTAACGTTACCTCTTACTGTCGAGTTTTTATTTTTACAAGGAACTGATAGAGAGAGAGAGAGAGAGAGTGATGAATTGAAACGTCTGCGGTGTTAACCATCTCGCTTATCTCTGTCAAGCGGCTCTGTTGCCATGGTGTCACGACGGTGTTGCCACGGCTACCAGCGTGTTAGCACAACATCGACAGAGTGTTGTCACAGTGAGCCCAGCTGTTGCCATGGAGGAATTTCACCCCAGACAGAGCTCACGCTCATCACCCACACACACACACACACACACACACACACACGTTATTAGGAGCATGCAGATTCATTCACACTGATCAGGTCACGTGTGCACTGCAGGTCTTTATTTCGTCACGTGATTTTTAACGTGGTTTTCTTTTTCTTTCACGACCGCAGATCAAGCATTTTTTTTGCGTTTCCCCGTGTGTTTTGTGTGCTCCCGTGAACTGTACCACGTTTCTGTTTCCTCGTATGAGTTTTGTTTGTGTTTCATATGTTTTGATTGTTTCATTTCCCCACATGATCACTTTATTATATTTCTGTGCTGTTCTGCGGATCTGAAACTCTGAGACTACATATGAAATTTTAATTTTTTTCAGGACTCTGTCATGAAAAAAAAAATTTTCATAGTACAGTTTTGAGATTAAAATTCTTTCCAATTGATTTTTATGTGATTTATTGACTTACTGTATACAGTATGTTTGGCTTATTTATTGATTTTCTTCTTCGTTAGTTTGTATAGTTTTGGTATTATTTATCCACTTTCGTGAACTTATGAGACAAACTGGTTTTACACTTCCCTCAGGAAGAATAATCATACACTGATCTGTCCATTCATCTCTGAAGGTTCAGTTTTCATAGACTATTTTCCGTTTTTGGTGTGAGCCATGCTGTTCACATGTCTGTACTGTACATGGTAACTATGGCATTGATTGGCTCTGGTGAGTAATGTATAGAGATACAGTAGCTGTGATAGATCTGCCCTGGTAATTAGCAAAAAAGGGTCAATAACCACTTGCTTACACAAGGAAAATGTGATCAAAATTAAATTAGTTAACAAAAACCAGTCCGCTCCATATGTACATAATTGGAGTAGAATAAGTCATATAGCATTGCTCTAACATCTCAAATTCACAGAGGACAAACTACAGCACACTTCACCAGGACAAGAAGGACCACCAAAGGAAAAACCAAGTCAGATTCCTCTCTACACCAGACACATGCTGAATATAAAGGAGCCGGTCAGCATCACTTCATCAGAAAAGTGGAAGAAGTAACACATTTACAAACACACACAGACATAAACCACAAAAATCCTGGAATTAAACATAAACACATTCAACTAAAATTAGAGCCATGAATAAAGTCAGGTAATGTCAACGACATTGTGCTAAAAGCTCAAAACTCACATGGATCAATTCAGCTTCCTGTTTGAACCCCTTTGTTTCCTGTCTGCACACGTCACACAGCAGCTACACAGAACGTTTTATTGTCTACATCCTAGTTTTAATGAATATTTTAACCAGAAGTTGTTTGTTTAGTTTTAGTCATCTTTTAATGAATCCATGAATTCAGTAGCCACGCCCACACCGAGGGAAAAAGTGCTATATTCGTCCATAAAAGTGCTGGATGGTGTGATGTAATCGACTCATAACTTCCCTTATGGTGCAGGTTAAACTTCAGGGAAATACAGAAGGACCAGCGGAGTTTCTGAGACTGGTTTCTGGTCCTTCAATGTCTGAAACGTAAAGATATCATCAAAAGACTGAGTTCTAACCAACTGTCAACAAAACAAAACCTTTTTAATATTTACAGTATATAGATTTCATTTACTTATTTACATACTTATTTGCTCTTTTACCTAATTGCTGGGTTTATGTATGTATTTGTTTGTTATATTTGTTTGTTTATGATTATCCCCCACAAAAGTAAATTAAATGTAAAAAAAAAATTTGTTATTTATTATAAAAAATTACATTAATGGTAAAAAAAAAAGAATTACAGTGGAACCTCGGATTTCAAGCATAATTTCGTTCTGGAAGCGGCTCGGATTCCAAAACACTCGTAAACCAAATCAAATTTTCCCATAAGAAATAATGGAAATTCTAATTATTCAATCCACAGCCCAAAAAAATAAATACATAAAAATAATTAACACAAAATATAAAGTAAAAATAAAACAAATTATCCTGCACTTTAAAAAAAAAGTAAAAATAAATCCCAACAGATAAGTGTTTCCATTTGTGCGTGTGTGTGTGTGTGTGTGTGTGTGTGTGTGTGAATCTAAAGTAAGGAGCCCCTCTCCCCCTTCTCGTCTTACACAGTTCCCCTTCCTCCACTCTTTTCACACACACACACGCGCACATACAACGAAAACACTGTTTTATTGAAAAAATAAACAAGAAATCTCTCTAATGACACTCGACTGAGCGACACACTAATGGAATCATTGCTGTAAAGTAAAAATAAAACTAATTAACCTGATGTGTAGAGCAGAGAGAAAGAGTGTGTGTGTGTGTGTGTGTGTGTGTGTGTGTGAAGGCGAAAGTAGGAGGGGTCTGACAGACAGACACACAGACACACACACAGCACGCAAAGAGCAGGCTGAGCCTTGAGCAGGGAGAGAAAATGGATCTTTAACGTCTCTAATGTGACTTGCACTAAGACCCAGCAGGGGAGACGATTACCCACAATTCCACAGTGCAAGAGAGAGAAAAACCATTGGCTCAGTTGTGATCACGTGATGCTCGGCGTTAAAACAAGAAGCGCATGCATGATACATGATACTCGGTACTCGTAAATCAAGACTTGTTCGTTTTCCAAGTCAAAATTTATAAAAAAATCTTTGCTCGTCTTGCGGACACTTGTAAACCGCGTTTGCAAATTCGAGGTTTCACTGTATTGCTATTTTTGTAGACATTAAATCAAGTTTTGTAAAATAATTTCAATTGTAAAATATAAGTTGCTTTTTAAAAATAAAACTCGGTTTTTACAGTAAAATCTGTAAATCTAAATCAGTTTTATCGGACACACTGGGAAACGCTGATACTGTGAGTGTATTTTGAGTATCGGACACGTACGTGTGTTTATTGCGATACGTTGTTGCCGCACACTCACGGGTTGCCTGGTGTGACGTTAGCGCGTGTCGTGTTCACGTGGATGGGAATAACGTTCACGCGCGTCTGACTGAGATCCTCCTGAGCGCCGCGTCTGAGGCGTGAGTGACAGAAGGCTGTGTAGATGGATGCAGACGAACTGATGAGATTTTGGAGCCGATACTGAAGAGGGTCAAGGTCACAGCAAGGTCCAGGTCACGTCCTTCCTGTTCAGACGCCGATGTCTGTAGCTAGACGGAGTAGAGTCGTCAGTCTCAGCTTCCAGCCGACCGTTCTGACATTTCCGTCTCGTTCTCGTCTGTACACCGTCGCTTCTTTCTGTGCCGCGTCCTCTCCGCGGCGGAGTGATGATGATACGGCTCTGTTGTGTTGTGCTTGTGAATAGAAGGTCACCGCTGAATAATTTCCCCCGCCGTTGTCGTTCTCAGTGAACAAGGCAGCTGCAGCGGGAGTTAATGACTTAATGACGCTCCGCGCGTCGCCTGCGTTCACCCCAGAGACGCTCGGTCAGGCCACCTCTCAGCCTCGCCGCCTCGCCGCTCATCTCCGCCACATCATTAACCACGAGACTCCAGTGTCCTGATTTGCATCGAGCCAAAGACGAGTCGCGGGAAAGTTATCGTAGCAGAAAGGTCGGCGCGACTTCTTCACTAACACACACTCACTTGTTTCAAGGATGGGATGATATTATACACTCACTGTGTGTAACAACTTGAAGCTCGACTCGTACGCGGAGGAAACGTCTCGGAGACGCTGTGTGTGTGTGTGTGTGTGTGTGTGTGTGTGTGTGAGAGGAAGAGACGTCTCTCCAGGACCTGAGCTGTAGTAATACTAACTCAAGTCGGTGATGATTTTCCTGTATCATCATGTCCCAGAGTGTGTTACTACTCTCTCTCTCACACTCACACACACACACACACACACACACACACACACACACACACTTCAGGGTGGAGAAGATCAGAGGGAGATCATTAACAGCTCTGCTTTACGTTACAGAGACTTCATTACCGCTTCCACTTCAAACTGAGGCTCTGACTGTGCAAAAGTACACAACTCACACACACACTGTCACACACACGTGCTCATGTTTGTCACATACATCTTAGTAACCACCACACACACACACACACACACACACACATTCCAACATCCTAACAATGTTTGTGTAATTTTCTCCATCACTGCTGGGAACGTTCATAAAATATACAGCAACCAGCCGCGCGGTAATGGCACGACAGATACGTGAGTGTGTGTGTGTGTGTGTGTTTGAGCAACAGCAGGCCTTTGTTATAATGGTTGGACACACACTGAGCCATAAACCTGCGTCATGTCACAGAGTGATGGAGCTCACTGACACACACATTAAACTTTCATCTGCATTTTAAATGTGTACAAACCTAAATAAACAATACAGCGCTACAGCTGCACACACACACACACACACACACACACACACGCGCCCGTCTCAGGAACAAATCCCTTCAATTACTGAAGTTTTGTAATGAATTTGCCTCTTCATACAAACTATTTTTGGCATACGAGCAACCAAACCGAAAGCCAAGTCGCGGAAAATCAAGCAAAAGTATTTCTTTTTACATTTTGTGTGAGATTTAGTGAAGACGCAGCACCGTGGGGTCACGAGAATGTTATCAAGGATGGAGCAAGAAGAAAACGGAGACACTTTCAGTTTTTTCAGGTTTTTAAAGCAGTCGGTGCCGAGAGGAAAATTAACATTAATTTTTTTTAACATTAATAAATTAATGTTAAAGTGAAGTTTAATGTCTATTTATTTCATATTTTACTTCATTTACACGTGTTTTATAAATGTTTTAATTGTTTTTATTTGTAAAAATATAATTATAGTGTTGGAAATTGGTAATATTGGTCATACTTTTGGGTGGCTGGAACGGATTATCTGTATTTACATTATTTCCTCTGGGACAATGTGTTTCACAATACAACATTTCACTTTAAGAACTCGACTCCGGAGCAGATTAAACTCGTGTATGTGGTACTGCTTTATTTATTATTAAAGTGCCCCTATTATGCCATTTTAAAAGTTGATAATGTTGCTTAATGAGTCTCTTAAAACAGGTTTACATGTACGCAAGGTCAAAAAACACTTTAGTTTTCTCCAAAAATAGAT
>JAQMYJ010000010.1:22077165-22092264 GCA_030014305.1 Clarias laeviceps | reverse complement strand
GCTCGTCTTTTTTACAAACACCACCGCTTTGTTCATCCGGGAGGCTGAGTAGATGTTGTCACACCCGACCTGCTCTCTCACCGCTAACAGAACCTCCTCCACCAGAACCCCATTGTCCGTAACGCACCTGACGCCATTCCGGAGAGATAAACTTTCCCCACCGGCCTCAGAGGCCATGTTGCCCCGCTCACTCTCTCTCACCATTAAGTTTTAAACTAGATGTGTTTTAAACAGCATTCACTAAAAAATTATTAAGGGGAAGTAGAAAAGGGAAATAAATAAAGAAGAATAAATAAATAAATAAAGAAGTGTGTGTGGGGAGGGGGGGTGAACGGAAAGTTTTCCTGAAAAACTTGTCAAGACGCCAAACAGTCTTCCACATGCTCTCTGATAGAGAGAGAGAGAGAGAGAGAGAGAGATGCAGAAATATAGAGAGACAAAGGGAGAGTTTGATGGAGAAGGAGACAGAAAAAGAGTGACAGACATAAGAAGTGAGAAAGAAAATATGATACAGGGAGAGACACAGGGAGACAGGAGAGGGAGAAGAAAGAGAAGAGAGAAGAAGAGAGATGGGGGGGGGTAGGTTGAAAAGGCAGAGACGTCCATCCTCCATTAGTCAGAACACTGTGTGTGTGTGTGTGTGTGTGTGTGTGTGTGTGTTAATATGCACTGGAGGAACAAGAGCATTTTAATCATGAACTCTATTCACTGTTGTCTTTATTAGATGACCTTGATACTGTGATCACACACACACACACACACACACACACTTGGTCATCACACAGACCATCAGGAACCAATTGTTCTTTAAAGAAGGGAGATTTGGAGTCAGAGGTGGCTGAGAAAAGAGAGAGAGCAGGAGAGAGAGAGAGAAGAAGAACAGAATAACGTGTAGTCATGCTGAAGAGGAGAGGAGCGAAGGAAAGGTCACGTGCGTAACGTGATGGAGCTTGCGCGCCCCTCTGTGACTCGTTTACTGCTTTCACTCGTTTATTTATCTTTCAGCAAATAGAGCGTGAGTATGAATCCCTGGGTGGGAGGGGCTTCTTCATTCTCTGTCAGTCAACGTCCAATCAGAGCATCTGTGAGCTGTGAGTATGTGGAAGAGGGCGGATAGCGCACGGCATCTTTATATAGACATGTCGCGTGTCTCCCGTCATCACGTGTTACGTGTCATGTGATAGGGGAGGGCTGGTGGGTGGGCGGAGCCATATTATGCAGAAGATAAAGTGGTGGAAGATCAAACACGTAAAGCAGACAAAAATAACGTTTTAATAAAATGTAGACATACAATTCTAGATTTGTATAGTTTTATTTAGTTTTTTCTACACAATGGCTCCTGGATATGTGGAATTACCTTCGGGATCAATAAAGTATCTATCTATCTATCTGTCTGTCTATCTATCTATCTATCTATCTATCTATCTGTCTATCTATCTATCTATCTGTCTATCTATCTAATATCTTATAAAAAATATTTTCCAGTCTATAAACCTATTGAACTGACATTAGCTACATATGAAGCTAAAGCTGGAAAAGGGGGCGGGGCTTCCAGGGGTTTAATGCATATCCGAGAGTTTGGAAACAAACGTCACAAATGTCAAACATTTCATGATCTGTCATTGAGTTTGTAAACAGACTCGCAGCTACATACGCTACGCAGAACACGTAAACGTTCTCCGCGGGGGAAGAAATTATGAAAATAGCCGTCAGGCCCCGATTTATATCAGTGATGTCATAAATTATTATTATTATTTTATTTTCGTATGCTGTGTAAAAAAAACCCACAGTAAAGTGTTTAGCTAATGGAAATCTCACCATATTCCAGCTGTTTAATAAAACGATAAACATAAATACTTCTTGTCCACTTTTCCTGCTCAGCTGCACCTTGAAATTGCTCCCGTAGTCTTCGTAGCAGGACGAGCGCTAGTTAATAATACGCTAATGTATAATCGCCAGGAGTGACATTAGCGAGGAGCGCTAGCTTCAGCACAACGCCGACCCCAGAGGCCGGTTTGTTTTTTTTCCAGATCCTCCAGTGGACGTAAGAGACGTGATTAGGTTCTTAGGTTCTGTGCTCACTTTATTAGGAACACCTACAGCAGCAGCAGCAGAATGAACAGCAACATGTTACGGCGCCGGATCCGATCCGATCCGATTCATAAGGCAGCCATTCGATATTTTATGAATCGGATCAGATCATCAGCAACAGCGCAAAAAAATTTATAAAATAAGTGAAATATTGTGACTCTCGTCAAAGCTGTCTCTGAATTCTTATCAGGAAATAATTATAAAACTATAAAACAATCATTAAACCTATTTGCAGATGTATTTTCCTTTTTTTCACGCTTTACTTTTCTTGTCAAATTATTAACTTCTTTCTAGAAATTGATGCTTCAAATGAGTGAAATGATCTTTTAATTAATGCTTAGTAAATAAAATAGTGAACGAAGTCTAAAAATAGGTTTAATAACCTTAGATTAGGTTTATTGCAATTTAATTGAACGATATTAGACACATTTAACTCGATGAGTTCTTTTCATTTCGGATCACTTGCTGTTCATGCAGAATTTTTGTCCTGTATAGAATTCGGACTTTTCTCTCCCTGGCTTCAGCTCCACGCTACACACACACTCATCCTCCAGATTTTTTTGATGAAATGTGTCGCTGCCACACACTGAATAATCACACAGGTGTTCCTATTAAAGTGACCAGCTGAGAACAAGGCCCACTTTTATATCTCACACACTGTGTACAATTTTACCACCTGCTTTTTTTGTTGCTGATCTCATTTTCCTCACATCCCGGATGATTTATTTTTCTCGACTCCGGGACACGGTGCAGGCTTTAACCCGAACACCCGGCGGCGCTGTGGGAGGCGAGGAGGCGAGCGGCGTGCCGGAGCGTGATGGACAGCGCAGCAGAACCGCTTTCATGTACAACTTCCATCTGATTTCATCACGGTGTCATTTATACCGTACAGCATCCGCCTGGAACACCTCGGCAGACAGGACGCGCGGCTTTTTTTATTCTTCATTTCTTATTTTTAGTGCGAGTGCTTATGATGGCGTGCTGGTGACTGTGAGCTCGTGGATGTATCTGGGCCAGGACTGGCACCGGCGCAGAGAGAGAGAGAGAGAGAGAAATCAGAGGGGTCGGTTTCAGAAATAATCATACGGCAGAAAAAAGACAAATCGAATGAAAAATTACAGCGTAGAAGGAGAAGAGACCGAACTACTGGCACGAGATGATCACAGACACATGACTCTCTCATGTCAGATAAAGAATTGAATAAAACATATAAGATGTAGATGATGTCGTGGTTTATTCCTCACGCGAGCAGCGCGGCGTCTCCTTTAAAGTCTGATGTAAATGTGACGGCGCTCAGGTCTGTGTGAAACCCAATAATGATAAATACATCATTCTCTCTCTCTTTCTGTCTCTGTCTCCCTCTCACACACACACACACTCACTCACACACACACACTCTATGACACTATGACAGCTGCGTTCCTGATTTGTCAGAAGGGGGAAAAAAACAAATAAAAAAACAAATAAACCAAACAAACACTGTAGAAATTGAATCGAGCTTTCTTTTGTTTTTGTTTTTATGGTTCCAGGAGAGTCTTTTCATTTTGTTTGGAATGTATAAGCATTTGGCAAGTGTGTGTGTGTGTGTGTGTGTGTGTGTGTGTGTGTGTGTGTGTCTTTTTCAGAGAAATACAGATTTCCTGAAATGTGTGTAAGCCGTGTGTTGATATTATTATTATTATTATTATTATTATTATTGCGGATGTGTGTGTGTGTGTGTGTGTGTGTGTGTGTAGACTGGTGTATGGAGAGCGAGTTTTTCCCCTCTAGTCAGTTTAGTGAGATTGTAACTGATTGCTGAATCACTGAGTTGATTTAATTTGATTGATTATGTAGAATATTTACTGGTAACCGAGGATGCAGAACTGCAGGGATTTCCTGCTTATGAGTCGTTTCAGAGCCCACGCTGAAAATATAAACCTCAGACCATCTGATTAATAATGACTTGATATCTGACCGTATCTGAATGTGATATAATCTGATTTAAGTATTAACTAACTCTACTATATACAGAATACTGGCTCTGATCCAATGCAACAACTGATGATGTGGGATTTTATCTGATACAATTCACGACCCAACCATTGGATATTTGACAATAATAATCTGATCTGATCTATAAGGCAACGTGATATTTAAAATTATATATACTTTAATCTTTAAGCTTCAGTTCTCTGTTATAAAGTAAGATTTTATCATAAAACAAATTTTGGTGCAAAAAAACCAAAAAACAAACCCAAAGCGTGGAGCAGCGCGAGTTCTGCCCCAGTGGACCTTTAAGATCAAGGTCTGATCTCAGTGACTTCAGCCCTGCCATGGACACTTTCTTTCTTAGTTTCAGAAACTGCTGAGGTTTTCACACACGACACTGTCTAGAGTTTAAAGAACCCTGAGTTTTATTAGAGAGATCAGACGAGAACGATGAGACAAGTCACTGTTTACAACCGAGCTGAGCAGGAAAGCATCTCAGCATGGACATCAGGTTCCTCTCCTGTCAGTCAAGAACAGGAACCTGAGGCTCTCATGGACACAGACGAAGCTAAAGTCATCCATGAGATGTTGTGTTCATGGTGAGATGGCAGAGTGATTATCCGTATGATTTAGTGCTGAAGTGGACGGCGAGCACATCTGATCTTCTCCTCTCAAAAGTAAGTGAGACAGGGCTGGAGAGGAGGAGTAGCCTGTAGCCTGCGGTTCCTCAGAGCTATAAATATCCAACTCATTTCTTTGATTTGAAAACGGAGGGGGGTTTCAGTGCACCCCCTTTTCATCTCTCTCTCTCTGTAACTGAAGCAATGTCATCTTCCAAGTGGGCGAAAGAGTCAAATCACCAGTGTATTTTTCTTTCTTTGTGCTCTGTGTGTGTGTGTGTGTGTGTGTGTGTGTTCTGTCTGTGAAGTGACGCAGATCCCACAAACCCTATGAGGTTACTTACTCTGAGATGAAAAGAAAATGGTAGAAAGATTCTAAAAAAAAAAAAAAACTGGCCGAAGTCTTAAACAAACTTCACATGGAGTTAAAGTGTCGCTCGCGGTGTCACGTCACACCTTCCCGTTTCACGTCGTTTCTCGCATGTTAACGCAACACGATGACACGTTTTCAGTTTAATCTTTCTCTCTCTCTCTCGATGCAGAACCGTATCAACCTGGACAGTCGATAAAAAAAAAGTGACATGTTAATGATGAGATTTAAAAAATGTATCGTTGTATTCTATTGGTATCGTGATATTGATATTATATCAGTAGATATCGATCAATAGATACACTGTACTGTATACTGTTCGAGATGATGAATGGACTTCATTTGGTTCCTCTCACTATGTTCACGTGCGTCTGTTAGAACCAGCACTCGATCTTTAAAGGTCACGTTGTATTATAATCCTTTTAAACAAGTTAATACGAGGCTTAAAGATCTCCAAAGTGTGTGTGTGTGTGTGTGTGTTAATGTTCCAGCTGAAACACACACTTCAGATCCTGGGCTCTGACGTTTCTGAACCTCCTTCAGCTTCACTCCTGGTTCAGGCGCCATTTACTTTCTATTTCTGCTGTCAATAGATTAGAACTTTTATCCAGTTAATCGGAGATTAATCACGATTAAATATTTATATTTTAAATATTTACTTGTACTATAAACATGTGATGTTGGAATAAAGAAATGAAACAGATATATATATATATATATATATATAAGGTTTATATTTAATGTATTCTAGTAAATTAGTTCCCCTTGACGTTCCCTCTAGAAGCTCTTTATAATGAAACCCTGCTGATGTTTCCTCAGTCGTCTTATTATCCGCGTTAAACATGCCGCAGAAACCGCGCTGCGATTATGGGAAGCCATTAGGGTCAAACCTGGTCATATGATTAATTTGTCTTAGAAAATTAGTAATTCTTTAAAATTTCTGGATTAATCACATGCGTCAACGCATTAATATTGAATACAAATGAGCTCCTGTCCCGCCCATTTTTATTATTTCTTGTGCAGTTGTACTAGCCAATCAGAGCACAGGAAACGGGCCAATATGGAAAAGAGGCCCTCACGCTGGAGGCGGGGCTATGCAAATTGCCCACCCTCCCCATCTGCCTTTTATTCTTTTCACTGGAATGATGTCATATCAGCTGGGACATTTAAAACTCAGGTTCAAGGACATTTATGCACAAAAATTTATATATATATAAAAATAAAAAGGCAGATATTTTTTTCTCTCACATTTGTGTGTGTGTGTGTGTGTGTGTGTCACCTGTATAAATGTCCAAAAATGATCAAAGAGTGAATTGTGCATAAGACGTCCCCACGTTCGCAAGCATGCATAAATCGAACATCACAAGTGTGTGTGTGTGTGTGTGTTTGTGTGTGTGTGTGTGTGAGAGAGTTAGCGAGTGAAAGAGAGAACGTAATGATGCATAAACAATCAGGAATAGATTATATGGATTATACTGTACATCCAGGTTTGTGTTTTAGTGATGTGTGTGTGTGTGTGTGTGTGTGTGTGTGTGTCACAGTGAGACACCAGAACCTACAGGAAGCACCGTGGTGTCAGGTTCCACTTGTCTCCGGGGCTGTACATAGAACCCCTCAGTCCTGGATTCTGATTGGTCGAGAGATGTAATGAGCCACAAATTACAGGTTTATATTGCGTTCTAATACTGTAGCGTTTCTATAGCAACAGCTCGTTCAGTAAGACTCCACTAATAGGAAACAGATCAGGAGAAATAAAAATCATCCAGGGTTGGATTCACGGAAGGAGTCTCCAGTGTCAAAGGTCAAGCTGCAACCAGAACAATCAGAGTAGAGTTTTAGGGGGGTTTTATGTCAAAGTGAAGGACCGACTGTGTGTGTGTGTGTGTGTGTGTGTGTGTGTGTGTGTGTGAGATTATAACTCCCTGGCGTAAACATGTTAGCTTGTGTTTTCTCCGCGCTAGACATGATGTTACGTTTCCATCTCTGACGGAACTCTGCGCCGCATCTTATTAAACACACACTTAAAGAAAAGACGAGTGCGATCTGATATCAGTCTGGCTTAAGCGTGTGTGTGTACCGTGTGTGTACTGGGTGTAAGTGTGTGTGTGTGTGTGTGAGTGTGTGTGCCTTTGTCTTGTCCTCTGGCATGTTTTTATTCAGCTCTCCTCCTAAATATTAAGGAATTAACATTAAGTTGTGAAGCGAGCGCGAGTCGGCGATCCGGGAAAGATGTGAAACTTAATAAACAGAAGAGGAAAAGAGAGAGAGAGAGAGAGAGATGACGAAAGAACGAGAGAAAAGATTTCATTTCTCCCCCTTTCCTGCAGGAGAGGATTAGGAGGACAGGCGCGGTGCGGTTGAGCGGGAACTCGGCTTTGCTCGAGCTGCATGAATTTTCTGCACGAACCCGTTTTCTGGGGCTTCGAGTTCTTTAGTTTTTCCCCCTGGAGGTAAAGTGTAATGAAGGACTAATGAATTCTGGGAGTTTTAGGGTTTTTTTCTTTTTTTTTCCCTTTCAATCCTGTCCTGAAGGATGAAGTAATGGAGGAATGATGGAGGCATCGTCATCATCATCATCATCATCATCATCTCTCTTTCTCTCTCACACACACACACACACACACACACACACACACACACACACACACCATCATGAGTTCCGAGGGATGTTTGATGGACGAATGGTGGCTCTAATTGATGGATGGAACAGACCAGATGGATGCACCACTTTCATGAAAGGTTTCTCAGGTCAAGTGAAGAAACTCATTTCACAAACACATCTGTAAGTGAAATAAAACCCCTGGTGGTGTGCAGTTAAAGGAGAACAATCGACCCTGACCCAGAGTTACTGTTCCTCTCCTCATCACCTCCCGAAGCCCTTCAGTCCTCTTACATGACGACCCACCCAGTTCTGTTTATAAAAGAACGACACGTCGTACATTTCTTCTTTTTATCTTAATAAAAACATTCGTTACTGAGTGAAAATGAACAGCTCAGGCTTTTAGCTCCACCCCTTACACTGGAGACTCCTTACAGAAAACATCAGCGTAGCAACGATGAAACTGGATTATTGTTTTGTTTCGTTTTTTATTCTGATAAGATGCAACACCCAGATTCAGCTCCGCCCACGTTTTCACTAAAACAAGATTACAAGTGAGCGTCCAAACCCCGAGTGCTGTTTTAACCTTTGAGGACGTGAAATTAATAACTAAGTACAGTAGAATTGTTCGTCTTTGCGGTCGACTCGCAGGAAGTGAGTCATAAAGCCGTGAATGAAAACGTCTGTAAATCTATTGAGAATTCTGTTCATTTGCCCGGACGTTTCTCGGCTCTCTCACACGTCTTCCCAGTCCGTCATCATCGCCGCCGCTCCGCCGGAGCCCCGCCGTCTCTCTCTCAGCTCTTTCACGCGCCTGACGAGCGAGCGCTGCCTCCTGTCGCTCAGCTGCCACGCCATATTGTCTCTTATACAATACGCCTCAATATTACATATCGCACCGCGGCGTCTGCGTTCTGGTGCCTCGCTTTGTGTTGTGTTGTATTAGTTCCCATTGTGCTGCGCGTTCAGACTCACAAAAGCATCTTTTCCCCCCGTCCTCCGTCTGACAATGCGTCCGTTTAGCCTTTAAACGCTGTTCTTTAAATTCGTCCTTCAACACTGAATCCAAATAAACAAACGTTCAACCAGTCAGACACGGTGGGCAGAAACATCTCAACTTTACTAAATAAATAAATAAATAAATAATAAAAGTATTTAGAGAGTTTAGTTGTTTGTTTTTTTTAAATGTAGAATTAGCAAACGCACAAAAACTAGCATAACAACCATGCTAATGCCATGAAGATGTTACGGACTTAGAAATCTGACAAATGCAACTTCCTGTTGAGCTTCAGGACTTGTAGAATATTGTAAATCTTTTCCGGAGCGGTGGATGTGTTCAGGGTAAAATCGTTAAGTAAACGAAAATAAAAATATGATAAATAATAACCGCTTACAGACAACTTATGGAAGATGTTCAACAGTCTAGATGCTAAAGGGATCCACATATTAATACAATAATAAAAAGTATTTATGTGAGTATATTCTAATTAAAATGTAGCTCGACTGGATGTGCACACTTTCATTCTGACGGAAAACAAAACCACGATTTCCACCACGTGACTGACTTTCTAAATTCGGTGCCAACAGAACAAACAGTTCCTTCTAAAAGTCGTCATAGAGAAAAATGAAGCATGATAGGAAGCCCTGGAGGCAGTTGGTGCATCTGGTGAGCAAGCCTAGCCTGTAGCACTGCTCAACTTTTCGGTAGAGTCACTATATCTTATTGGAAAGTGTGCCGAACTTAACCTGATTAAGCCATCTCTACCATTCGGTTGAGGGGTGCTATGATTTAAAAAAATTTTTAAAAAAAACATCCACTAGATAATGGTGTGTTTTTTAAAAAAAAATTTTCAATAGGTTCATAGCATTTCAGGTGAAAAAAAAAAAAAACTTCTTCACATTTTTCTTTACTTTGGCACTTTTACCATGAAGTGACATCTCAACCATTTGGAATAGTCCTATACTGGGGTGTGTAAAGGAATAATAAACACTGATCGTTATTGTTGCCCCAAGGAAATGAAAAAGACAAAACTAAAATGAAAAAAAAAAAAATTCCCATTGCTTTTTTTTTCCACAGTAGGAAGATAAAGGGTTAAAGTGACTTTTACCTCTAACCTCAGAAATGTGCGGAATCTCACAGAGCTGCACCGAACACCCCTGGACTTGAGGAGAAACTGGCTTTGTGCTGAACGTTACATGGAGTCAGTAATTTAAAAAAGTCACGTTTTTATAGCGTAATGGTTTCTGGGTAATTTATGAGAAGAGGAAAGAAATAATAGAGTTCGGTGATGGAGAGTTGTTGAGATACGGTACTCGAGTACCACAGGGACTACGGGAGAACTCGAGTCCTGCATGCGATGAGACATGTAGCCAATATCAGTGTGTTTTTTTAAGAAGTGAAACTCATATATTCCAGGTTCCCTGCATATAAAGTGAAATATATTTCACACCAGTTTTGCTTTAATTCCGATGATCAGGACTTTGATAAATTAAAAATCCAGTTCCTCGGCCTGATCGCTTGTTTTTGGAGCCACTTAATGCTTTAGTGCTTTTGTACATTTCAGTTTGTGCACATCCTCACACACGCTCTAGAACACGTAGGGTCTCTGACCAGGTGCTCGTGTCTGTTCCTGGGTCCAGAGTGAAGCTCAGAGGAGGTCATAGTATTGCGGTTATAGCACCTACACTGTGGAACAGATCGCCCCTGCACATCAGGGCTGCAGGAACATTAGCAACTTTTTAACTCCAGACTAAAACACAGATTTTTTTCCTGGCTGAGAGATTTTATTCTCCTTATCAAGGAGTTATCAAGGACGGTAGCAAGAAGAAAAGGGAGCCGCTTTCAGTTTGGTTTTTAAAACAGTCGGTACCGAGAGGAATCATAAGTTAAGGTGAGGTTTAATGTCTATTTATTTCATATTTTACTTCATTTACACGTGTTTTATAAATGTTTTGATTGTTTTTATATGCACAAATATGATTATAGTGTTGGAAAATGGGAATATTGGTAATATTTTTGGGTGTCTGGAACGTATTATCTGTATTTACATTACTTTCTATGGGACAATGTGTTTCACAATACGACATTTCACCTTAAGAACTCGCCTCAGAAACGGATTAAACTCGTATGCCGAGGTAATCGTGTATTTGTTTTATTATAAAATTATTTTAACAAATTATGAAAAGTCTTGGCTGGATTAAAGGATATTTCACTTGCTAAGATTTTTTGCGGTGTGTCATATTGTCAGTATCTTTGACTAAACAGCTAAAAGTTTAACTAATATTCAGATTCAGCAGGCATTAGGAATGTGAGACTAACTCCACTAAAGCTCACACTTTGTCTCACACTTCCTTTTGGACACTACAGATGTCGTATTCTTTTTTAACAGTCAATAATGTTCAGCATCAGGGACAGCTGGTATGAATAAAAGACAAAAAGATATGAGTATAAATGAATATAGGTGTGGAATATTTTTTAAATCACAAACCACACAGTGTGTGTAAGGAGGTGATAAACGAGGCTGAGGTTGTGATAATCGTGGTGGTCACACGCCTCCTCCATCTGATCCCTGTTTGTGCAGATCGCTTCAGCACTCATCCTTCCTCTCGAAATTACACAAACTGTGCAAAAGAACACTCGTGCTTTCGGTGTAAAGTGTTTGTAATGTACGGCATGAACCCAGACAAGCGTTACAGACTCCAGCCAATCAGACCGTCGCGTGCGATCGTGTGTCGTTCTGATTACGGCTCTAACGAGGACCGCCGGGTTCACTGTCTGGATCCCAGGTTTCTCTCAGGCTCTCTGAGCTCTCAGTGAAGTCAGTAAGATGAGATTATTTTCTCCTTGATGTCGACGGCGTCCATTTTTCCCGCGAGCAGAGCTCTGACAATCCGAGTCTAATATCATATAAACCTCATTACCTACAGTACAGCTGCTTAACCTGTTTACGGGACACTGCAGTCTGTGCAACTCCTGTCTTTTAATCCGAGCCCCGGTGTGTATCAGGATATCTGTGTACGTGTGTGTGTGTATATACGTGGATATTCATGAGCTGAATGAGTTTCGGAGCGCATAAATGACTTGGTGTTTCACACTGTAATTCTGTCACCTTTTAAAGACGCAGTCATTACTCTAAAGTAACTCGGCTGGTGACTGCAGCAGCGCTTGGGGCCAATCTCTCTCTCTCTCTCTCTCTCTCTCTCTCCTCTCTCTCTCTCTCTCTCTCTCATGCTTATGTTTTCTCTGACTACTAGTATTTAATAGTCTCACAGTATATTACTGGTCCTGGCAAAATTTACACATCGTTTACAGGAGCTCTGAGATTTAACTTAATACGAGTTATTACTCAAACACGCGACAAAATAGCGGCCTTATATTTCCCTCCTATAAAAACATCACTCACTCCTGCACTCATCGTCTATACCGCTTTATCCTGTATACAGGGTCATGGGGGCGGAGCCTATCCTGGGTATGAGGAGCGGTACACCCTGGACGGGGTGGAAATCCATCTCAGGGCACATACACTCATATACACTCACACACTCGTTCACACACTATGGCAATTTGTGAACGCCAGTCAGTCTCATCTGCATATCTTTGGACTGTGGGAGGAAACCGGAGTACCTGGAGGAAACCCACCAAGCACGGGGAGAACATGCACACACACACACACACACAGACCCTGAGTGTTTGAGGGGAATCGAACCCGGACCTGGTCCAAGGCAATGTCACCTTAAAGCTCCGCCCACGTTCCCGTGAGCTCCAGTAGACGGACTGCGAGGGGAACTATTCATGTACTGAGTTCATTATTTACTTCTCATCACCCATTGATTAGTTAGGCTTGAGATCTAATACTTTATAAGTAGTTTTAACGTTGATGATAATTAGAAAATAATTAGAAAAGTAATAATGGAGAAAATGTCTCTATTGTGGGAATTTTTAAGCCAAAGTGTAAAAGGATCCTGTTGAAATGGTACTGTTGTTTTGCTTTCTTTCTTTTTTTCTTTCTTTATGTTACTGTTTACTGTGAGTTTTTTTACACTGGGTTCTTCCACCAAAGACAAATGAGATATGAGCTGCACCGGACACACCTGGACTTGAGCTGACTGGTAACATTACTTCCCCCTGGTTTGCCTTCTTTAGACCTGAAATGTGTCTTATCTTTTTTTTCTATTTTGGAGGACGGGAGCTAATATTTTCTGCAAGCTCGTGTACCTTGATCGCCACCAGGGAAAAGAAAAAAAAAAAACACTTCTAATTTGTCTTCTTTCATTTCTTCTCCCCAGGACGTCAGCTCTTCTTTTTTCCAGTTCAGCGCGTCGCTCCATCAGGAAGCCCTGCTCATGCTGGCTGTCATGGAGGAATACGACTGGCACGTCTTCTCCGTGGTCACCACCAGGTTCCCCGGCCATCAGGAGTTCGTCACGACCATCCGCGCCACCGTGGAGCAGAGTTTCGTGCGCTGGGACCTGCAGAGCGTGGTGACGCTAGAGGGCGTGGGAGAACCTGAGGACAGAGCGCATGTGCAGCTCAAGCGCATCCAATCGCCTGTCATCCTGCTGTACTGCTCCAAAGACGAGGCCGAGCTGGTGATGCTCGAGGCCCGGTCGCTCGGGTTGGTCGGCGCCGGGTTCGTGTGGATCGTCCCCAGTCTTACATCCGGTAACCCGGCACGCACTCCAGAAACCTTTCCACCGGGATTGATTTCCATCGCGTACGACGAGTGGGACTATCCGCTGGAAACCCGCGTGAGGGACGCAGTGGGGATTTTCAGTTACGCCGCAGCCGCCATGTTTCGAGAGGAGGGGCGAATCCCGGACGGGACGGTCAGCTGCTTGGGTCAAGCAGAGAAGCCAGAGGTTCCTGCAAGTGCATTACGCAGGTAAACTTTACGCATCTCATCAGACGCGGTTTAGTTTAGGTTTAGAAGATCGCGTTCCCCCTGTTCCTGCCAGATGGACTGTAGATCTCTTACACTTACAGAAACATATTTAGCGTGACACTAGGTCTACGATGGAGCCAAGCCTTTATGATGATGAGGAAATGCAGGAAATCCTTTAGCTAGCGTGGAAATCTGTCAATAAAAGAAAAAAAAATAATAGTTTCAAAATATTTAATGCGTATGTATTGGATTGTCGCGGTTGGCAGGTGCTGCGCATAAATCCAGTCATGTGTGTCTTTCTTTTGCTGCCGGTAATCATACCTGGCTAATTGTTTTTGACACTCGGCAAGCTGTGCTTGTTTTGATAACAGACAGCCCGGGGTTCATCCCATGCAGCGCTGTGACAGGAGATCACCAGAATATTACTGAAACAGCCAGAGAACCCAAACACGCGAGTATGGCACACGTCCATCAGAAGGCTTGAATTTGACACGAATGTGGTGCTGGATGAGGCGTAAAGATTAGCGTGTGCAGGTAGTGAGCTTTCAGAAGAGCTTTAACGCATTGATTCTGCACACTTCTGCGTTCTTCCGTTTTTTTTTTTTTTTATTTATTCATTTTTTTCTTACACCCTACATCTGCACACGCTTTGAAATATTACGCCGGAGGATAACAGAAGACGAAATCCTTAAGGTGTAATGTCTATTCCTACTTCATTGGCACGTCACGACAGACTCCTGAAGCAGGAGTTTGTGCTTTTTGTTCACTCCGGGAATCGCTCGCTCTTTCCTAGAAGCTGAGAAATAACTCGGCACAGCATGAGGTGGATGCTGTTCAAAAGGGTGAATCAGAGAAGTGAGGTTTTTAGGGTCGGTTACTAGCACAGGTTTTGCCTACAGATATGGATCATCATGTGACCGTATAGCGACTTGCTCGGCCACGCCCCTAAAACAAGAGCGTATTATCAAGATTTTTATAAATCAGTTTACGTCATGAGGGATGTGAACGAGTATGAATGTGTTGTTCGGATTAGACAGACAGTGTGTGAGAGAGACACTCAATCTCAAGATTCATTTATTTGTCAGTGGAATGTGAAAATTTGTTCACATTTCCCAGTTAGGAAGCTCCCAGTTAGGCCTAACCCTAGGGCCTTGCTCAAGGGCTCAACAGTGGCAGCTCTGGCTGGGGCTTGAACCCTCAACCTTCTGATCAGTAACCAAGAGCCTTATCTGTTTGAGCCACCACTGCCGGGTGGTTAGTTTATTAATTGTAGTAATTGCCTAGCCAGGTCTATGCTACACTAACTCAGGCTTTATATTTTAGGAAATACTCACTCTCTCATTCTCTATAGCACTTACCCTGGAGCCTGTCTGGAGGAGACTCACCCATGACACAGTTCCAATCCATCATAGGGCACACAAGCACACACACACACACTCACATTGCACACAATTTAAGAACAACAATTAGCTTAACCTGCATGTCTTTAGACTGTGGGAGGAAACCGGAGGACCCGGAGGAAACCCACCAAGCACGGGGAGAACATGCAAACTCCATGCACACAGA
>JAQMYJ010000010.1:22048018-22060031 GCA_030014305.1 Clarias laeviceps | reverse complement strand
GTAAAGCTGCTTTGCGACAATGACAATTGTTAAAAGCGCTATACAAATAAAATTGAATTGAATTGAACTGAATTGAATCCTAGTACCTACACAGTGTTTGTTGGACTTATGAACTAACTGGACTTATGAACGACCTTTTAGAACAGAACTCGTTCATATGTAGGGGACTTAACATATTTGTTTGTTTTCATGTCTGTTGCACTTTTTTATTTCTTTTTTAATTTTCTTAAACTTATTTTTTTCATTTTCTTTCTTTTTTTTCTTTATCTCCATCTATTTATGGAGTTTATTTACTGTGAGTTTATTCATTTATTTGGTTGCTTATGGCTTTATTTCAATTGTTCCTTCTTTTGTCCTTTTTGCTTTTTCTTCTTCCTCTTTTTTTATTTTTCTATATACATTTGTGTTTGACTTTATTTTGTTATTTCTACCTGTTTCTTTATGCTAATTTATTTTTTACTGTCAGTCTTTCCTTTTATTTCTGCCCATTATTAAATTTTTTTTGGCTACTTTTTATTCATCCAACTTCCCTTAATTATGTATTTGTGCTAATTAATTAATATTAATTTACTCTATTCAGTAATTAATATTAATTTACTCGTTAATTTCTTTTCCAAATTTTATTAAAATTTTGCTTTTCTTTTTATCTCTTATAATTTTTATTCTGCCTCGTGTGTGTGTGTGTGTGTGTGAGTGCAGTAACACTACAGGTGGCATGTACCTAAAGCAGTGCTGTAAGGGCTTCTGTATCGATATCCTAAAGAAGATCGCCAGGAATGTAAAGTTCACCTACGACCTTTACCTGGTGACAAATGGCAAACACGGGAAGAAGATAAACAACGTGTGGAACGGCATGGTGGGCGAGGTCAGGAAATACATCACCAACACCACCTTAATGTCACTTGCACACCTGGCGGAGGGGCGCACGGCTCTCACACCACTTATCCTTTATGGTCTTTGTTCTGCAGGTGGTTTATAAGAAGGCCGTGATGGCTGTCGGTTCTCTGACCATCAACGAGGAGAGGTCAGAGGTCATCGACTTCTCCGTGCCATTCGTGGAGACTGGCATCAGCGTAATGGTTTCCCGCAGCAACGGAACTGTATCACCCTCAGCCTTTCTGGGTAAATCTGAGACTATAAAAAAAAAAAGGTGGATAAAATTATCTTTCACTGACTTCCTGCTTCCTGTTGTCTATCTTTCACTTCCTGTAGAGCCGTTCAGCGCATCGGTGTGGGTGATGATGTTCGTCATGTTACTCATCGTTACCGCAATCGCTGTCTTCCTGTTTGAGTTCATCAGTCCTCTGGGCTTCAACAGAAACCTCGCGCAAGGCAAAGGTACACCGTGTACCCTGGGATCCATCTCTCCACCTCTCCTTTCTTCTCTTTCATTTCTTCTTACAATTGCTATCCTGTTTTCTTTCTTTTAATTTCTCATTCTTTCATGCTTTCTTTTTTAATTATTTATTTCTTTCCTTCTGTTGTTTATTCTTTCTTTAATCATTAATGTCCATTAAGTCTTTCTCGCTGTATTTCTTTTAAACTAATAAAGTCATCCTGTGTCTGTTACCTCTTTCCATCTGCATGTCATTCTTTTGTTCTTTCATTTTCTTCAAACTGTCTCTTTATTGGTTTACTTCTGCCACTTATTTTTCTTCATGATTTTCTTTGTGTTTGTCTCTTTATTTTCTTCTTCCCATCTTTCTTTTTTTTTACTTCTATTTGGTTGTTTGAATATTTATGGTATTTCTTGCTTTCTTTCCATTTCTCTGTTTCATTCTTTCTTTTTCTTATTTGTTTGTATCTTTTTCTGACATTCATTCATTCTTCATTTTCTTCAAACCATCTCTTTATTGGTTTATTTCTCTGACTTTTTTCCTTATGATTTACTTTCTTTTCTTGTGTTTATCTCCTTATTTTGTACTTACTTTTCTTTTTTACATTTGTTTGATTATTTACTGTATTTATCTCTGGTCTCTTTTTCTTTCTTTTGTTCTCTGTCTATAAATATGCACCAGTCTGGAGTGTGTGTGTGAATGGCTTGTTTATAGCAGATGTTTCACATGCGTTTTAAAGGTCCCATATTATGCAAAATTCACTTTTTCATCATGATTACATTCACACAGGTCCTCAGTGGGCGTGTACAAACAAATGAGAAAACAAACATTCCCTGTTATTTATCATTTTTCCTTGTTTGTACCGGCCGGGGTTTAAACAAGCTGATTAGATTTTCCCCTTAATGTGACCTCATCCAAGAAAAGCCCCTCCCCCAGCTTGTTGCTAGGCTTCTCAGGGGGTGTGACTCAGCAAGAGCTCATTTACATAAACACTGAAAGAGCACATTTGGAGGAGGAGTGAAACAGAGGGAGATTATGGTATGAAAAGATACATTATCGGAGGGTTATTTCAACTGGGGACAATAACACACACACACACACACACACACACACACACACACACTAGGAGCTCAGCTATGGGTTAACTTGTTAATGACACAGTAAAATATTTTTATACATTTTTAAACTGTACACTTCTCTCTCCAGACCCTCATGGTCCGTCGTTCACCATTGGCAAGGCCGTCTGGCTCCTGTGGGGTCTCGTATTCAATAACTCTGTACCAGTACAGAACCCTAGAGGCACAACCAGTAAGTTCATAGTGTCGGTGTGGGCCTTCTTTGCTGTGATCTTCCTGGCCAGTTACACTGCCAACCTGGCCGCCTTCATGATCCAGGAGGAGTTTGTGGACCAGGTCACTGGGCTCAGTGACAGAAAAGTATGTTTGTGTTATTTTCTACACCTTATCTCAGACCTGCTAACCTGCACAAGTTCTGCATAGGACCTCAAAATTTAGGACCTACATAGGACCTCTGCAAAACCCTCCCAAGAGCAAAAGATCAAACAAGATTATCGAAATATAAATCCTGAAAGAGTGACAGTGGCACAGTGGGTTTTTATAGTCTTCAGTACTAACCAACACCTTGGAAGCCCTGCCCCCTTTCCCTCCATCTCACTTTAGTAAAGTTTTAACAAGTACTCTTGTTACAAGTAGTTTTTTTTTTCAAAAATTAATTTGTATTAAATAAAATCTATCAATGTATTTTTCACTTAGCTAACATTAGACAGGAACATAACTAACTATTTTCATTATGGACGACACCAAAATCACTGGTCATCATTTAAAAAAATGTGCAGGCCTTGTTGAAATTATGCAGTCTTACCTGTCAGAGTTTGCAGGTCTGTTCTGGTCTCTTTATAAAGACATGTAGCACAAAACCCACCATATTCTTTGCTGCCTAAACCTTTGAAAATTATTTTCTCGTCTTTGCAGTTCCAGAGCCCGTATTCCTTTTCACCGCCATTTCGTTTTGGTACAGTCCCAAATGGCAGCACAGAGAGGAACATCAGGAAGAACTACCCAGACATGCACCAGTACATGGTCAAATACCACCAGACCGGCGTCCAGGATGCACTGATCAGCCTTAAGACGGGGTACGGCCTCACCAACCTTGCGTATTTGCTCCCAGTGGATTACTGAGATCGCTGAGTATTTCCATTAAGTAGAATTTCTCAAACTCTATTCAGTTCCTCAGTTGTAACCTGTCACAACCTGCAGCTGTCTTCATGAAGCTGTCTTCATTATTGGTTTGCACAGCAAGCTGGATGCGTTCATCTACGATGCAGCTGTGTTGAACTACATGGCAGGGCGAGATGACGGGTGTAAGCTGGTGACCATCGGCAGCGGCTACGTCTTTGCCACCACTGGTTACGGTATCGCCCTCCAGAAAGGATCCTACTGGAAGCGGCTCGTGGATCTTGCCATTCTAGGGATCATTGGAGATGGTAAGATTATAATAACTCACTTTCATACCTACAAATGTACAGAAAAAAATAATGCAGAATTCTAAAGACTTCCCACATTAGTCAATTGGAAGGTTTACATCTGTATTTGTGCTAATGTAATAATCCTAGGATTTGTTTGTTCATTCTGTACTAGGTGAGATGGAGGAGCTGGAGGCTCAGTGGCTCACAGGTTTCTGCCATAATGAGAAAAACGAAGTGATGAGCAGTCAACTGGATGTGGACAATATGGCTGGTGTGTTCTACATGCTGGCAGCTGCCATGGCGCTCTCCCTCATCACCTTCTGCTGGGAGCACCTGTTCTACTGGAGACTGCGTTACTGCTTCACTGGACTGTGCTCAGGACGACCTGGACTTCTTTTTACCATAAGCAGGGTAAGGATTACACTAAATGAAAATGTAGAAACCCATGGATGTTTTAATGTCAGTCGTATATGTTCCTAAACCACATCCTAAATAGAAGAATGCCCCTGACTAATGAATACTAATGTATTAAAGCAACAGAAGACTATACTCAGTCTGAAAAAATACATAAATGCTGCATCCCTACTGAAACCTAACCTTAGCTCTGAAATCACTTTTTGAATGTCTGTTTCTATGCCTTCCTGTTTCTGTCTAGGGAATCTGGAGTTGTATTCATGGTGTTCACATTGAGATGAAGAAGCTTCCTGTGTTGGATTTCAGTCCTCAGGCCAACATGTTGCACTTGCTTAAATCTGCAAAAGAGATTACGACTTTAGGTGTAACTTCTCCAAAACGGCCTGTTGCCAGCATCCTTCCTCCTACTACTGGACTGCTAGAACTTGTGACTGGGAGCAAAGGCAACAACAACCTTGCACCACAAGATGCGATATACAACAATACCAACACCATGCTTGCAAATCGCCACAAAGAGCCTCTAAACAACATCCTTTTGCCTGGTCAGTGTGCTCTTAACCTAGCTGAAGCTCAGTCTGTTAGTGGGGGCACATTAGGTAGTGGTGACTCAGGACTTCCTGCTTCCAAGACCCGGGCTCTCTGGAAGAAGTCAGTTGAAACTCTGAGACAGAACCCAGGATCTACAAATGATTCCCCACCTTCCTCTGGACCAGTCTATGAGTCACATGCAACTATGAAAAGCCAGAGGTACTTGCCTGAAGACCTGCCTGCACGCTCAGACATGTCCGATTGCTCTGGCCGAATTGACCTACAGAAGCAGCACAAGGTCAAAGAGACGCTCCGGAAGAGAAACCGCCTGCCACGGGACCTAAGTGACGTGGAACTCGCTGCATTACCCAGCCAAGCCAGCCAGCAGAGCAATCACAGTGCTCAGATCTATTCCCAGAATAGTCAGAACAGCCAGATCTACACAATTGACTCTGTAGACCAGGAGCATGGACTACATTACCCAGACATTTTCAACGGGCACAGAGACAACAAACATCGTCCTTCGTCTTCTTCAGAGCAACAGCCAATACTGCAGCTTAATAGCAATGTGTTCCCTCAGGCTCATGAGCCAGATGTCATGCAGAATGCTACAACTGCTGCCAAGGAGAAGAAGTACAATACTTACGGAAAGCCTGGTGGGGTAGTACACAGCCCAGCAGTGACCACTCCCACCCAAGACCACAGACAAATCCACTGCCGTAGCTGTCTGTCAAAGTTCTCCAACTATTCTGGGCTTTATACCATGCGACCTCCTCAGTATCGCTGTGACGCTTGTCTGCACTCTGCCAACCTGTATGACATAAGTGAGGATCAGTTCCTGCACCCTAACATAGGTGCCATTCGAGGTGGTAGTGTAGACAGGAGCTTCTGTGCATATCTGCCACATCCCAATGCTTCCTTCATGGCCTACCTTCCCCAAAGCGACCAAGAAGGTGAAGGGCTAATTAGTCACTATCAAAACGAGGGCATTTACATCCATCGCCAGCACTCTTATGAAAACCTGCCTCAAAAGAATTCTTCACGACGTGTGAGCCTTCAGGACAACACTCCTCATATTAACCTGCACACGTCCACCATGGTCCCGGATAAGCTTCCAAAGAGCCAGTCGACGCAGCTGAACCACACGCTTGCTTCAGTAGGTGTTAGCGGGCTTGGCATTGGCCGGCGCAGCAAGTCCATGTACCCAGCCCGTCCAACTGAGAACCCTTTTCTGCAGACACTCCGTGATGACCAGCGCCTGGCTCACGGCCGCAGTGCGACGGACATTTACAAACAGCTGGTGCCACTTACATTAAGTCCAGTGGTCGACGGCAAGGGGCTCGGCATAGGGGTGGCGGCACCTGACCTCTATTACCCCGAGCATGTAATGCCTTATGTAGCCCTTTCCCCGGTCGGCACATTCCCAGCCCCGAGAGCAATGAGTGCCGGTGGTGCACGACGTGTCTACAAAAGGATGCCCAGCATTGAATCCGATGTCTGAAGGTTTGGAAAAAAACTAATACAAAAACTGTGAACTAATGAGATACCGACTCTGAAAAAACAAGCGCTGTACAAAGCATCAGTATTTCCACCTGGATATGGATTCATATTGGATAATTCTTTGTAACCAGGAGTTTAAACAAACAATCTCGTATATTGTTTCCTGCTCTTTAGTGAATCTCAGTTCAGCATTTCATCAGGTCCTCCCCCCGTAGTTGAGCGGCAGCTCTGGGTCTTCCACATAAACACCGAAGACGGCACCAGACACAGACGTGCCGTAAAGAGAAAACGCAACAAAAAAACGCTGCTGGAGATTATGGAGCAGCTCCAAAGAGTTTTCCTTTTTTTCCAGACCAAGAATTGAGCCAAAACATTGCCACATGCACATGTAAAGCCTAAATGTCTGAATATGACAAACAAAGAAAGTAATGAATTTCTGCAACACCACAAAAACATCAAGGAAACAAATGTATAAATGCACAAAATAAACACTTGAATCTGAAGCAAAATAAATGCACTGTATGATATTAAAGGCTACGTTCACATTACAGCACAAGTTCGATTTTTGCAAGTCCAAATTTTGGACATTTGTTCCCACAGGTGACTCAGATCAAAGAAACATACTTTGATAGGAAATAGGATACTAGGATTTAGTGGGTTTCTTACAATTTGCCCCCCGAAACATTGGGGAAAATCCACACAAATTCTGATTGGACTGCTCCTATATGTATAAATATGTGTCTAGGATATGAAATGTAGAAGGTCTGATTTCAAAGAAATCTAATTGTTGTATTTACACAGTCATTTGTGTATCAGGTCCCCATTGTTACAATGAAAACACGTTCGATTTATCAGCACGAGATCTCAGGTCCAAAGTCATTTATGGCCATGAATCTTGCGAGCGAAGCCGCGTATGATCTCTGGGAGAGATGCTCTTTTCTCACAGAGACCATTTGTGGACGTCTGCGAGCTCATGTATGCAGAAGTGAAAAGAAAGCAGTCTGCTTTTCTACATATCTTATGAGGCACGACTCAAAGAGATGCAGTTGGCTTGATTCAGGTGTCTCAAAATAACAATTAAAAAACTTTACCTTATTTCCAAAAAAATCGGATTTCAACTTGTTAATGTGAACGTAGGATTAAAAAACAAACAAACAAAAAAAACAAAAAAACAAAGAAAAACTAAACCTACAGCAAAGTGAAACGTGTTAGCAGGAAATATTCTGACCAAACTTCCTACCCTAAAGAGACTTCTATTTTTTCAACTACATTTTTTTTTTCCAACTGTGTAATATAAGGAGCTCCGGGGAAACCCAGGGCCTTAGTTTAGAGTTTCTGAACATGTTTACCTGCATGCCAAACACACGAGCAGGACGACGAGTTCTCTGAGCCAACAGTGTTTGTTCACACACTCATGTCTACATCACAGCATTATGTATTACATTACAGTTATTTCTATAGTTATGTAGGAAAATCATACGTGACATATGAGTCATTTTTACAGTTTTATACACTGCCAGATTGATTGACCAAGCGGTTTGCAGAGCATATGATTGTTATGGTTCAGGGGAGAAAAATAAATGTTATATATATATATATATATATATATATATATATATATATATATATATATAAAAACAGTAAATATAAAAAGACAGAAAGTAATGACGGCGTAATCGGGGATCCTGTACTGACAAAATGATGTCACACTCTGCACCGCAGGACCACACAGAACTACACATACATCACTTCCTGTGGGATGAAACCCGCCCACACATATCCTATTATTTATTCATTCCTTTATGTATTTATTTACTTATTTTGTTGTTTTCAGATATAATGGTCATCCAGCGATATGCACAATATCAGGTTGCAATATAAAACTTTCTGTATGAAATTTCCTAGCTAATATGTTTTATTATTGGTTCACTTAATTTACGAATTGTAATACATGTGACATTAATTTATAAATGTGATTTAATTGCATATGTACATATATATATATATTTTATATAACAATTATAATAATAATAATAATAGCATGTTAATCTTCTCAAAGGTCAGACTTTCCAAGTTGTTTCTTTTTTTTTATATATTTAATTATTTATTTATTTATTTATTTATTTAAAGTTTTGACATGAATGGGAGTACATGTTTACAGTGAATATGGAAAATATGGCTTCATCTCCAATGTGATTTGATCCTCATTTGAATACGTGGCAGAAAAAAAAGAAAAGAAGAGAAAAGAAACTATCAACCCGGACCAGGTTTTGGTTGTCTTCAGTTGTTTTAGAGGTTTTACGTTTGCAGGGTTTTGCCTCACACTCGAAACAATGATATGATAGACAAAAAGAAAAAAAAAGATAAATAAAAAGAAAGTTCCACAGCATTAGTAGAGAGATGCGTTTCTCTTAAAACTTTCTCTCTCTAAAGGCCGGTTTGCCGTCCCAGTTTAAATTTCCACCCAGATACAAAGCTGAACCAGTAAGTGCTGAGACGGCATCACGGCAGCTCTGGGATTACGAGGATATGAGTTTGCTCGTTTAAAGGCATTTTACGGTTATTAAAAAGTGTCTGCTTTCAGAGTCCTGAACACCGGCTGAACAGTAATGCTAATCCCTAATCATCACTTTACTTCTGTTCGATCACATGACACTTTTCTTAACACTGTGGTTATCACTTCATGTAGAATTGTACCTGATTTATGCTGATCGTACAGAATGTTCAATCAGACAAAGAGTCATTTTGCTGTGAACATGAAATCACCATGGAAATGAGCAGGTAATGCTGGCTCTCCAAAATGATTTGTCGTCAGTCTTAACACAAACTAGTCCCAGCCCAGTGTCACTGCATGCTAACGGTCTGCCTGAGACGTACGCGATCAAACACATGTCCATAAACATAACGGCAAGTTTAGGGCGTCGTCCTCAAAATGCTGTGATGAGCAAAAACAAATTACATTCTTTTAGATTGGGTGCCATTACTTTAAGTCACTGGAGATATTAATGGTCACCGGTTTCATAAGCAAAGGTGGCAAAAAAAAAAATCACATGTCCAGTAGTGATGATCATCTTATTATTTTCACAAAGGACACATTGTTAATCACACAAGCTTATATTTTATTTTAAAAAATACTTTTACAAGTTTGTTTGAAATCTCTGACTAACGGAATCTAGAATTTATGAGTAATTTATAAACATATCGAGTGCAGATGAAAACTCACCTGTGCTGCTTAAAATGGCAGCTCACACTTGTGAACTTTGACCCCGGAAGCATTTATTCACAATTTAGGAAAAAAGAAATTAAAAATGGACTTTGTGTAATGTTTTATATGATAATTTACATAATTGCTAGACATCATACGAATGAAGAATAATTTTAAAACAGGTTTGTAATTTGCATTTAAATGCTAAAGGTTAGCATAAGCTGGAAATCTCAACAATCGCTGAATAATAAATATCCATAATCTGAATTTAACCTTTAAAGAAGACAACAAAATTAATGACATCTTAGTGAAATATTTCCAGAATCTGGCCAAACTGTCTATAGATTAAAAAAAACATAAGTATATTAAAATAAATAAGAATTTACATACAAATATAAAATTATTAAGCTTATTTATAATCAAATGTTACTAAAATTGCACATGAAAATGTAATAATTCATTAAAATCCTATTTTAAATAACTAAATAAATTAAAAGTTAAAATAATTGCCATTTTCGAATGTAGTCAAATTTATCTACCATTTCTTAATACAGGATTATTAAACCTAGCTATTTGTATACATAATCTACTATAATAAGATATTATTATTATTATATAATTCATAATATGTGTTCTTTTGGCCCTTTTTTGTTTTTAAGCATTAATTTCTTTCTTTTTTTTTCTTAAATTTAATTATAACTATTGCTATAGAATAAGAAAATTTAAAGCCTAAAAATAGTAATGTATGTCTAGAAATAGTCCATAAATAAATGAATTTATTATAAAATAAATGTGAGTAGATTTGTAGATTTCAGCTGGTCGTGTTCCCGAGAGATTGAAATGTAAAAACCTTTCCATACAAATTATAAATAAATTGTGTTCTTACACAATGAAATACGTAAAAAAAATACACACACAAAATAAATAAACCACCTGTTACTATAGAAACATATTTGGAAATTCAGAATGAGGAACTCAACAGTGACATTGTTCTCAACACTGTTTATTTGTTGATTAATTTTATCATCAGTGATTGTGCATTTCTGCATCACATTAGTAAGATGATGAAAGACTGTAGATCCTCTGAAACCCGTCTGATGATTTACACCCCGAGTTCTTCTCTCCGCTTCTGCTGCACACTTCATGCGGTTTGAACTTTTCCCTTCTGCTGACTCACATGTGCCAAAAGATCAGCTCATTTTTAATCCTTTAATGAGAGGAGGGAAAACTTCAAACTGTCCAGGGCAGGGCTTCCCCAGGCCTAATTTAAATAAGATCGTCAAAATCCTGTCCCCGACTTCATGCAGAGAAAAAAAATTATATTCAGATTATTCTTATTATGGAAGTCTTTATTAAACATTCAAGGTCTTCCACACATTTAGGTTTTTAAAAAGAATTCATTGGCAATATCTTTAATAGTCTGTATTTAAATATATTTTATTCCCTCTTACTTACTGAATAATTTGTTAAGACAATAAATTTAATTGAAACGCTAAAACTAACATAGAGCTTTATGTGACTCGAGGCTCGGCCCTAAGTGCTTATTTTAGAGAAGCTGTGCTGAAATAAATGAGATGAAATGAAGGAATTTACCACTAAATTTACTAAAATTTAAGGCAAAACATTTTTTGTTCTATGTCCAGTTTTGGGAATTTTCTTGAAAGAAGCTAAATTTTCCTATAAGTTTAGTAATATTTGACCATAAATAAGCTTAATTAAAATCTTATATTTGGGTTGTTGTTGTAAGAAATTGGCTAGATTCAAGAATTTCACTTCCCAAGATGTGTCATCTTTTGCAGCGTAAGGGGTCATCGGAACTTTGTAGGTAATTCCTGAAAATTTGCAGATTGCAGGAGTTTGGGCCGATTTGTTGCCGAGTCAAAAGTACATCGTTAAAGATTTGTGAGAAAATCCTAACATATTGTAGTCAATTTTAAAGAGAGTTTCATCAAGCGTTTCATTTCAACAGAGTACACAAACTCCTAATTCAAGTAAAAGTACAAGTATACTTGCCTTATAATGTACTCCATTACAGACTTTACTGGAGTACATGTACTAAGTATGTGCTCTAAAATCTACTTTAAGTACTCAAGAAAAAAAACCGATTTGTCTGGATATCTATCTGACCGAGTCACTAATAAACAGTATTTTAAAGCATTTGAAATTGAACTTGGGGCTGTTGATAACATGAATGTGTGAGTCTTTGACAATAAACGAAACAAATGGAGAGCAGCATTGTTGGCCACTTTCATTACTTTGGTAGCGTAGCTAGCTAATTGTTACCAGTGCTACTCTGCATAATGCAAGGAGTCTACTGTGTTAAACACGAGCACACTGCAAGCATACAGCATACAATAAGGTGAAAGGCAGAAGATTAGAAGCTGGTTATAGAAAAACAAGATTGTTTTTGATATCAACTTATTTAAATAAAGGGCAGAACATCCAGAATATGTCCAAAATATGAAAATTGAAGAAACATATGTTTTAAGGATAAACTTATTCAGTCCATTTGTTCTTAAACAATATTTCATATTTTTCATCATA
>JAQMYJ010000010.1:22026970-22037216 GCA_030014305.1 Clarias laeviceps | reverse complement strand
AGGAAGAAACCTTGAGAGGAACCAGACTCAACAGGGAACCCATCACCATCTGGGTGAACAGAGAGCAGGAATTGATCAGGAATATACCATTAATTATCTGCATACTTTTCATATAATATTATCTGCATTAATAATTATGTCAAACCTCATAAGGATAAAATTACAAAAGCATGTGTGTGTGTGTGTGTGTGTGTGTGTTTCTGTTCACAGTGCCAGCTTCCTATTTAATTTGCTGCGTTAATAATTATATCAATGGAAGGTCCTCATAAGAAACGCACAACAAGTGTGTGTGTGTGTGTGTGTGTGTGTGTGTGTGTGTGTTGTGCGAGGTCTTCATCTGTCCTCACTGGAGACTGAGGACATTATGGGGATTGAAATCTCAGTTTTGTCCAAATGTCCCCACGATCATTGTAATATCTCCCAGTTTTGACCTTGTGGGGACCGGTCCCCGTAAGGAAACCTGCTTTAGATTTTGAAGAAGAACTGCTTTTATTTTTTTAAACATTTCACTTCTTTTTGTGCCTGAGGACTCATAAATCATAATAATGAGTGAAAGGTCCTCACAAGGATAGTATACCGAATGTGTGTGAGAGTGTGTGTGTGTAGTTCTTGTCCTCTTCAGTTGGTGTTCTATAATTAAGTTATTGAATCCTTTCATCGCTCGCTTATTCAAGTGAGTCAGGGAAGCAAGGATGGGAATAAAGCGCCAACAGGACCACAGACGCGCACGTCTGAGACCGACGTTAGCCGATGACGTTATTGACTGTACATACAAATTCCTTAGAAACGTAATCATTGAAAGAGTCCAAGCATCATCGTTTTGCAGATTCCTTGTTCTTTTCCACGACATGTTCACGTTTATTTTATTTTCTAAATGCTGTTACCTGAACACGTTCATGATCACCGTTATGAAATATCTGGAATGGAAAGAAGGAGAGAAGACAAGCGAGGTCTTTGTTCTTTAATGAGATGTTAATTGATTAGATATCGGTGTTTGATGGACTTTGTCCTGCTCACACGTGCCGGTTCTCATCGAGCTACTAAAGCGAACTGAATTGAAATCGATAAAGTGTTTGAACGTCTACACAACGGTGTGTAGCTGGAGCGTGTTGTTAAATGCATTCAGCTTTAAAATGAATCACGAGCTGGAGAACTGTGTGACAGTGAAAGACTGAATGTTTACTTGTGTGTGTGTGCGCGTGTGTGTGTGTCAGTGCAATGCACCCCGTGTGTGTATATTATCAGTTGGAGGGAATTTGCTCATTCATGAAATCACTCGGGAACAAAATCGCAGAAATAAAGCAGCCGAAGTCTCGGGATCTAATTACGCGTTCAGAACCCGCACCGAATGGAAGCTGTTTATGCAAATGGCTATGCAAATGAGCCTTATTTTAGGTGAGTTTCCTCTGGAGAGATGGAAATCACAACGTTTGGATTAAATTTAGCGCTTCTAGTGGCTTCTGATGAGTCGTTTAGAGCGGGACAGCGGGCCGAGCGAGAGAACCTGGACATTCCTCTCATTAATAATGAAAAATAAAGGGGAGGGGGGGGTGTTGGGGGCATCCAAGAAAGGAAGAATAGGAAGAAATTTTGAAGGATGGAAGAATGATGCAATAAATTAAGAAGGAAAAGAGGAGGCAATTAGAGACATTCAGAATGTGGAAAGAAGGATTCCAGAAGCCAATGGAACTTTGAAGGAATTCTAAATAAAGGATGGGATGGTAAATGGAGGATAAAAAGAATTTGGGAAGGAATTCTAAAAGCAGGAAGGGATTCAGAAGGAAAGATGAAAAAATGATTAGGGAAGGAATGCTAAAGGAGTTCAGGAAGACAGCATGAACTCAGAAGTAGGGATGAAAAGAACTTAAGGAGAATCCTGAGGACCCCTGAAAGGAAAAAAGGATGGAATTAATAAAGAATGATGAAAAGAATTTGGAAGGAATTATAAAGGAACTCTGAAAGAATGAAGAAACACAGAAGTAGAAGGAAAGAGCTCAAAAAGAATGAAGGATTTCAGAAGGATAGATGAAAAGAATTAGGAAGGAACTGATTAGGAATTCTATAGGAAGCAATGCAGAAGTGAGACGGAAATAAAGTGGAAGCAAAGAAGAAATCTGGGGGAAAAAAATTATGTGGGTTGGAAGTGGTGACATCATCCTGACATCTGAGTGAAGAAAGAAGAAGACACTCACAAGTCTGTCCATTTCCTGCCTTCTCTCTCTTTCTCTGTCTCTCTCTCTTCGTCTTTCTCTCTCCTATCAGGTATGAGGTTCCCCAGAGCTTCCTGAGACCCCGGTTCCTGAGCTGCACAATAAGCAGCAGTGTGTGTGTGTGTGTGTGTGTGTGTGTGCAGTGTGCAGGTTGACTCACAGACAAACGTCTATTTCTGAATCCCGCGCGGATCCCGAGCGCCGCCGCCTTTACTCCGGGTTCTCAGCCTCCTCGTTCTTACGTGTCATAAAAAATACATGTGCCGTGAACGGCCTGGCCATTTGTTCGAGGTTTTCTCCTTTAACAGCAAGTTTCTGAAGGATTTCCTCATTCGACCAAATTCTTTAAAAACTATTTTACCTTCATTACTTATTTATTTCAGAGTTGCTGCGTTATTGATCGTAGAACAATTTCTTGTTAGAATTTCTGTTGCATTTTTTTACTTTTCCATATCATGATAATAATAACATCATAAAGCAGTTTAATGCAAATTTTAATGTGATATGACGACGATCAGCATGTCCTGCCCTCGCCGCGCTCATTCTGCGGAATTCTGCTGGGATTTTCTGCTCTTCCGGAACACATTATAAAATCGAACCCACTGTTCAGCGGCCGGGTGAATCATCAGGGAAATACACGTCTCGATCGATAATCAACAGATACGTTTCCTCTTGCACGACTGTTGCATCAGTGAAGTGAAGTTAAACTGAATAGAAATGTTATTCTTCTTCCTGAGTCTCTAACGGAAGAATGAAATCGCCCGTGTGATTAATAGCACACGTAATAGCACATGTAGCATCGTTCAATTCGGCACGATTCCGTTCCACGCGAATATGTTTTACATCTTTTGGAGGATGAGTGAAATACATCGGGAAACACGAATGTTTTATGACAAAAATGTAGCCAAAGACATTTGAAGGAATTGAGAAGGAACGTCAGAAAGAATGAATTCAGATGGAGTGAAGGAGAATAAATCAGAAAGAAACATGGTCACCAAATCGCCTGGAGAGTGTGAGTTTGAATCCTGACGCTGCTGGACCAGGACTCTCGGTGTCGGAGACGTGTTCTCTGATGTCAGTCAACTGGAACTGAGTAAGGTGGGTTGAATGTAGCCTGTGATCCAACATGTGTTTGAAACAATGCAGTTTGCTGGCTTCAAGTGTGAGTGAACTGAAGAAAGAGGGAGCTACAATAAGTCTCATACATATGAACATTCGAGTTACGAACTTTCGAAGATACAGACATGATCGATCGCGGAAGGTAGATCACATGCCAAGCAATAACGATGGAGATAAAAGTGAAAATAATTGAGAGAACGGAGTGAGATGAAAGATGGCAGACATGCAGGATTCTAAAGAACAAGAGAAGATCGAGGAACATGTAAGTTTCATACTGAGTATAGAAAATTGTGTTAGTATTCTAGATCCTAGACAATGTTTGTTGGACTTATGAACAAACTGGACTTACGAACGAGCTCTCGGAATGGAACCTGGTGGCCTTAGTGTATTCAACACTACACTGGGGTTAAAAAATAAAGGAGAAGGAAGCAAAGTATTTGGAAGTGTATTTTGTACCATCAATCTGTCAGGGTCGCCCCCTGGTGGCCTGCAATTGTGCGTACCTTTTGTGACCATCCTCTGGTGCCACACTGCTGTTGGGAACACGGTGTGTCTGAGGAACCACTTGTCTAAAAATGCTATAAATACACCACAAACAAGACCCGCAGTGTGTCAGTGACACTAATAGCTGAGTAGTGTACACTAATGGAGCTTTTATAGTTTCTGTGTTGAAGCTTCCATTAACAACAAAATCACAGAGTACAGAGAGAAGCCTGCAGTCGAGCTCGTTCTGCCTGTACACTACAACATCTCACTTCTAGCTCTTGGAGGAGTTCCAGATCGTTCTGTGAACCTGGAAATGAGACTAAACTGGAATTAGTGTGGAAAAAAAATTGAAATGGACCACAGCACTGAAAATTTTTCTAAACTGCCCTTTTACAATATTGCTTTAATATCTGAACGTTCATGTTTTTTCCTCTGAGCTTAGAAAAGTCAATAAATTGGATGTGAAGTCTAAAAAGTTTGTATGAAAATCTGCTCTTCCATCGGCAGAAGGACTCCAGGTTGTTACAAAGTCTAAACATATTCCCTCCAGTGCTGAAGAAGAACATCATCTACATCCTAATCAGCTGAACAGCTTTCACTCAAGATTGGAAAGGAAAAAAAATCTTCTACCTCCACCTACGCCTGGTCGCGAACACTTGATTTGAAACGTCTATTATCAGTCCGATTCCAGAGATCCAGACACCTGCTAGAGTGATTACACACCGGCTTGCTCGAGCCTCCGTAATCATGAAATGTTGTGAAATCTACCTCAAAACCATCATCTCTCTCTCTCACACACACACACACACACACACACACTTGTACTTGGTTTGTTTGTGGACTTGAACTCTACCTTTATCGCTCTTATCCCTGAAGCAACTGGTTCATCAATTTCCTGTCTAGCAGGAAACAGGATGTCAGGGTGAATGACTTTTTCCTCAACAAAGCTCCTCCACGAGGTTCCTCTCTTCCTCTGAATGATTCTCAAGGTCTGACGACGCGACCACGCTGCTAGGTTTCATTGTTATGATGTTATGACTCATTAGGATGGAGGAGTTCTCTTGTAATGAAGAGCTAATACAGAAAATGTGCTCATCGACATACAGTAGCTGCGAACTTTAGAGGTTACACGTGAGTTATACATGAGGCGGAGTTTGTCTAAAAGAGGGGCGTGTCTAAGATTATTTAGATCTAGATGAAAATCTTTGCAAAATAACAATTAATGTTTATTTTTAACAGACCCCAGTATAGGCCTCTTCCAAATGGTTGAGGTGTTGCTTCATGGTAAAAGTATAACTACATTTACAAATTTGTGGGGTTTTTTTTTTTGCAGTGATGCAACAGCACACATGTTTCTAGGCATTAGATCCAGTTTACTTCTCAAAGTATACTGCAAAGTAATTAAAAAGGCATACTAATTAAATACGCAGCAACATCCAGTGGATTTCTTTTTCACATGGAATACCTCAACCGAATGGTAGAGATGGCTCGATCAGGTAGAGTTTGACACATTTTTAAAAAAGATATAGTGATTCAAACAAAATGTTAAAGCAGAAGATTAAAGGGCTGAATTAAAGCACATACTGTAAATTGTTTGATATGGGCACGATTAAGTTTGTTGCCCCTATCTGACACTTTGAGGTACAGTAACTGCAATATTTTTACGCTGAAATTTAGGTTTTAGCTGTAAGTACACCAAACAGTACTATGGAATGCCAGCCAAGTTCAATATTAATTATGTAAACATGACACTTTTTTTTTTTCATCTCTGTTCTTTTGACGCTCAGAACATTAGCTATAGTATTTTACCTTCACCTGAGCTTTACACAATATATAGTAGGATACTGAGATGTGCTGGATCAAGTGGTAATCAATGTGCTGATAAATAAACACTCTGGAAGCCATTTAGTTTAATTAAACCAGTGATTATTGTGAAATCTAAAAATACACTATTCATGCAGGCATTTCCGTTTCCTAGACTCCTATTTTTCAGGTTTAAAAGAAATTGCTTTTGTTTAAAAATGCTGGTTTAGATGCTAATGTAAACCATTGTTTCGCAAAAATATGGCGGCTTCACAACCAAACATAGGTGAATTTTATTTATATTCTAAAATAAGGAATTAAACAAAAGATATAATTATATAACTATTATTACATAAATCTTGATGTAACATTTACATCTAGCCCAGCACTTAGTGCTAAACGCTCTGTGGAGGAAACTGCGGAGACAATCTTGTCCCTTCCCTTAGAGAAATATATTGTTTAACGGTCAGCAGAGCAGAACCACACAGATTTCTTCCAGTAGGATCCGGAACAGAAGCATTAACACAATCACAGAGAAGGCCCTGCAGCGCTGGTTCTTTCTATCACAGCTAAAGAAAATTGAAGCCACTGAAACAATCATGATGTTGTCCATCTCTGCCGGACTCGACTCGGCAGGTTTGCGCTCCGAGCGTAAGCTATGGTGCATTATATACAGTACAGACCTGAATTCATCAGAGTGAGGGTGTGGCAGATCACCGCTGACCCTTTACACCTGTATCCTTTAATAAGAGACATGAGGACCCACTCAGCTTCAATCCTCAGTCCACCGATCTTCCTGAACACCCAGAGAACACACACCAAGATATATTTTTCTAGAACACACAGCATATAAACTGATCAGATATAACATTGAATCCATTAAGTGACCTACCGTACGTTTTGGGTTCTCCTTGTGTCACCAGGGTGGCACTGATACCTCATGGCACTGCATGACCTCTGGGGCGACCTGGCACAAGGACGTTGGCAGCAGAACCTTTGGGTGCTGTGGGTTTTCAGGATTATCCGGTGCACCGTATGGGGTTCGATCAGATTGCGATCTGGGGAGTTTGGAGGGCAGATCGGGGGCCTTGGGGTCTTTGGCTGTTGGGCCCCATGCACAGTGGGCTGTGGTGCACTGGGGACTTTCTATCGTGACCAGCATTGAGCATTTTTTTGGGGGCAATTAGTGCTGCATTGGCTTTTATGTGGGATCGGATCATGATCTTCTCACCAGTTTACTGGTTCATACCTGGTGGTGGTGTTTATGCTATGGTTAATTGGTGTCTATGTTATATTACTGCATTTTGCCGATGGCTACCGTTCTTCAACAGACACGTCTTCTCCATTTATAGCTATGTTTAATGATGCCGCAGAGCAGGTTATGCTTTATAGCAGCTTTTAAACAGTCCTTCCTCCACTAGTCTCTCATGTTTTGTCAAGAAACCACAAAGCGTAAACTGCTCTTCTCTGAAGATGTCAGGAAAACGCATTGACTGCTGCGATGTGCTGACACTTCCTTTCATAAGTCTTTTTTTGTGAAATTACCAAGCTGAGCATTTACAAACATTTGGTCTACAGACGGAGGTCTGAACTACGCCTCAATGGCCCCACCAGAAATCTGTGTGTGATGCCTAATGAGTGTACAAAAGGATATTTTCCACACGCATGTGCACAGATTAACAAAATCCAGTTTGGCCATGTTCACGGACCTGAGGGTAAAATAGTATTAGCTTGTTTTTATTTATGATAAATAAAGAATAATTTGTTTATTTGTTGTGTATATGTTGTTTTTCGCAAACACACATACACACACACACTCACATATTAACGGAAAGACTGTTTTATCGGAAAAATGAACAAGGAACATCGTTAATAACTCTCGCATGAGCGCAAACTGGCGGAATGCATTTTTAACCTTTTTAATGACACATTCTTTTCTTATAAAATATGTGGTCACAGTGTTATAGTGTCACAGTGTTATAGTAAACAGTACACACGTGCACGGATGTTGATTATACCAGTGAGAGACGAGCACTAAGACCCAGCAGGGGAGACGATTACCCACAATTCCACAGCGCAAGAGAGAGAAAAACCGTTGAAAAAACACTCACACAGTATAAAGGAATAGACATCCATTCACATATACAGTCGTATTTTGTGCCCTGCAGTGACGGTTTTGCATGAGACACATTTGGGGCTGTTATATTGAGTGTTGTTTTTTTGACCAGCTACTAGAAATACGCGAAACCGTGAATGATCGGTTTGTTTGCCGAATTTGCTTCACATGGAGAAACAGAATCCAGCCAAAATTTTCGTTCGGAAGCCAAAAATTCGCAATTTGTATGCCGAGGGTCTACCGTATCATGTTTGCCTTGAGGTTGATTACACATCCTAAGCCTGTTATTTACTCTGGAGATGCTGCCTCTGGCTCTGGTCACTTGACAATGAAATATCCTCCTGCATGCAAACAGTAAACAAAAGGTATTCCAGGATGCAGATGTTTCAGCTCTACAATACCCCCTAGTCAATGGCTATGACAAGAAGATCGCTAGCTACAGATAGATAGAAAGAGAGAGAGAGAGAGAGAGAGAGAGAGTACTTTATTAACCCCAAAGGGAAATTGTATGTAGAAGTCTTTATGTGTGTCTAGATCCAAGTATGTTTCCAGCTTTACTTTGAGGTTTAGAATATTTAATATGAGGCGAGAAAGCAAGGAAGATGTTTGATACTTGATTTCAATCTGATTCTCCAGAGACGGCAGGGATTTAAAACCAGATCTATCTCTGCAAACCCTCAAGAGACAGGGAATTGAACTGGCCAGGGAAAGTGTTTATTTTCACAGAAGAAAAGAACGTAGAAGACCTGTAGAACCCTGGATTGTTTGCACACAACCCAGGGATTATCCTAAGACAATGGGACCTTTCTCTGTTAAATAAATAAAAACGTAAAAGGTCACCTTGAAGGTTAGACATAAAAACTCAATTTTGCCTTAAACAAACGGGGGAACAGTTTACTGCTTGGATATTAAGGGCTCGCTGACGGATCTCCAAGGGGACGTGCATGACATTCTCCTCTTCCACAGCATTCATGAAGGCAGTGACAGACTGCAATTGGTTAGGAGAATTCCCCCAGGACAGAGTAAATAGGATTTCGAGTCGGCTGTCTCGATGCTCACCAGAGACTTCTTCTGCTCTAGTCAGATTTTTTTTTGCTCCTGAATTCCAAGCCATTATTATTTAAAGCCTATCTCCACTACAACATTTGCAACCACAAAAATACCATCTTGCCTCTGTAATTCTATAACTGCGCATGACTTGTCTCTTGACCAGATGATTAAAGACCTGACACGACTGTAAGGTGAATGTTCCTCTGTTCCAGCAGTGCCACGGTTTGTCCCGAGAGCCATCAGATGATGAATGCGACCTGGACGCTCTCTACAGAGAAGCAAACAACCTGAGACTCACAGATTAATGAGCAGTGAGTCAGAAATGGTATTTCCCATCGTATGGCCTTGACATTTCTTCAGGGTTCTGACAACACGATGGAGGGTAGCGAAGCCAGGTTCTGGCACTTCTAGAAGCAAAGACTTTGAGATTGTTGTTCAAAGCCAGAGTGCCTGGGAATGTGGGGTCTGAAAAGCCTGAAGCGCTTCACTCAGTAGGTAGAAAAGGGCTGAATGGGACTTCATCTGGCTCAGTCTTGCTGTCAGTCACAAATCAGCAGCGGATGTAATAGAAGATGGCGGACACGGGGAACTATTACAAATAATAGTTTAATAAGGCATCTCAAAACTCCAGGCAGTTCAAAAAGCATTAGGCATAAATCATATGTCAAGTACGGACCCAAACACGGCCCACGCGGGATCCGATACAATACTGAAACGGCCCGAAGTACCCATTACTCAAATTTACATCAGACGCTGTAGAAACGCTGGTCATAACAGACGCCGTACAATAATAAAGTCAGACTTGTTCGTCTAAAGGCTCAGAAACACGTTAAAATCCACTAAATCCAAATATTAAATTGTATTGCCTGCTAGAGACGACACGAACTCGTTAAAGTTATACACACTGTTACTGTCCAAATACAATTCTTCGTATTTCACTGCTATGATGTATTTTCTATATTAGGAAACTGATATAGTCGGTATGACAAGTTGTTCCACCAGAAGACTTTATTCAACTCTTACATACATGTCTCACAAGTTTTGACCCATTTTGATGTTTCCGCCGCAGGAAAACACTCTCATACATGTTACATTATTGTTGCCTAAGATTGTATGATTTTTGCCCAAAGTGGTCCATATTATACAAAAATTATACATTGAACAAGACAAATCTGACCCTTATACTGTAGATGCATATTATTAATTTATATTGACCAGAAGTTGGTTTTGGTTGGGAATCTTGATTAAACTTGTAGATTGGCTTGTCGGTGTGTTTCTGTCACTGGTTTTGAAGGGGACCATGTCGAGATCTGTCCATGTCCCCAGAATAAAGCTCCTGCCTGTCCAGGTTATTACGAAAACCTGCAAACAATGTAACAATTAACATCAGAGGTGGAAAGTAATGAATTACATTTACTCGCATTACTGTAATTGAGTAGATTTTTTGTGTACTTCTACTTTT
>JAQMYJ010000010.1:21983728-21996752 GCA_030014305.1 Clarias laeviceps | reverse complement strand
AGCTCTTTGGTTTTGCCCATGTTGCTACTTAGACTTTGGCTGATTGTGGGCTGCACAGGTGTCTTTATGACAGCTAACGACCTAAAACAGGTGCTACTAATTTAGCATCATCAGCAGAGTGTAGCTGGACTATTTAACAGCAAAGTAACAGGTCTTTGAGGGTCTCTGAGAGAGAAAATTACATCACTCACCTGAGTTAGCCGCCTAGCATGTTGCTAACCCCGAAATCGGGGGCGTCCAATTTCCCACTGTGTCGCTCTGGCCAGCAAATTACCTGCAGTGATGTTTTAATTTGACTTTTTTTTACAACCCTGTACAGGATTCCACGTCTCTGAAGTGATTTGTAAACATTTTGCTCAGAGTTAAATTCTTCGCCGCGCGCTGCCTGTTCATCTTGGAATAATTTTTTTATTTAAGCAGCACAGCCAGTAGGGGGCGTTTGTCAGGTTACGCTGCCCAGAGCAAAAAAGAAAAATATTGTACAATCTAATATTTCATTAGACCACCTTTTGCTTTGATTACGGTCATGACGTCATTTCGATAATCAACGTCACAAAATTTATTTCCATCCATCGTAAAGTCTCCTCCAGCATGTCACACACATTCTCACTGGGGTTAAGGTCCTGGACTCTGTGGTGGAACACACACGTGTGAAGATGATGTCTCGATCCGAGTGTCACCTCACCGTGTGCTTCACCTCACCGTCCCACTAGTGGGACAAAAGTACGGCCTTAATGTACGAGCGCCAAACACAAGGATTAAAAAGCGTTTTTTCGAGTTAGAAGCAGAAGTTGATGCGCAAATTCCCAGATAACTCGACAGCCATCACTCTGGAACAGGCTCACTCTGGACTCATGGGGTCACATGACCTTTTTCAATCGCTCCACAGCCCCGTATTTAGACTCCCTAGCAAACTGATTTGTCAAATTAATAGTTTTCTTCGGGCTTCACAGCTGTTCAATCCCAATTCCTTGAGGTTTTCTTGCTGTTACTCTCACTGTTAACCAGAACCACGAGTTCTACTGCTGTTTTGTTGTTTGTTTTGTTTCTGGGTGTTTTTCCGACCACATTTCTTTAAGATGACACCACTATCACACCACTAACTGTCCTTCCGGGTTTTAATGAGTTTCAGTAATCTCCTTAGTTGTTTTCTTTGCTTGATGCTGGACTTAGAAACAGAGGAACATCTTCTCCACTCCATCCGTTAGGCTTAAATAACTTGTTGCAGTTGAAACGTATTAAACACTGCAGTAATTATCCAATGAAATGACCTTAACCGTTTGTTTAGTTACATACAGATGGTGACTTTTTGTGTGTATATATGGATCTCAATCGGAATAATTTGAAATGGTGTAAAAATAAAATATTAACATAAACTAACCAAATGAACGTAGAAAAATCGTTCGGCACCAACTCAACGCCAGTCCGTATATAGTGACACGGCGACACCCTTAAGGTGCACCAGACATACACGGTTTAAACAAGGAAAACCATGACAGTTGTTTGCGCACATTCTCACACAGTAAACAACTCATTTTAATATAAACATCCCAAAAAAAAAAAAAAAAAAAACACACAATTGTTAATGATAAAATGTATTGATACAAAGCTCTGACACTGTAGACTCCTTCCATAAAAGTTTATCATCATCATCATCTTTATATCAATGATAATGCTTTAATAAAAAAAAAGCAGCAGTGTTTTAGTTGTACACACCCCTGTGAATGTGCTGTTGCTATAGAAACAGTAGCATTATTAGACATAACATCATGGACATAATTCACATCACAGCCGAAGACCCGAGCGCTGATCTTAACACAGAGCGCCCTCTAGTGACCAGTACAATGAGTCACAGCCCCCACCCCACCCCCACGATCCTTTGCGTTCGATGTGGAAAGCACAGAAGGCGGGGTTTTAGTTAAAAGCTTCATTTCTTTAATGCAAGAATCATCATTATTGTACATTAACAATTCAACGATCTCTGCACAGCTCTTTTTTACAATATGTACCACGAGTCTATGTCAGCACCTACTGTTATTTACATTTCATAATGTTACACCGCAGATGTGCTGAGGAAGAGGAGGAAGAAGAGTGGAAGATTACAGAATGGACTGTAATGAGAAGGAGGAGAACGTCACAGTCGAAGAAACAATATATTTTTGTTTTTTGTTTTAAAGAGAGTGACTGAGGGTCAGATCATGCTCGACAGTAAGAAGTGCTTCTGGAGCACTTGTGCCTGCTTCTTCGCAGCGGGGGAAGAAAAAAAAGACAAGGAGACGAATCAAAATAAAATACAAATGACATCGTAAATAATATTTAAAAATTAAAATAATAATAATAATAATAAAAAACACTTGTTTTTGTCTTTAAGCCGCAGTGTGGTAGCTGAGCTGGGGCAGTGACAGGCGCTGTTTGGACGACACACACACACACACACACACGTACGCGCTCACTCCCAAACACACCCTCACATTCATATCACACACACACACACACACTTCCCCCACACGCAGTACAAGTTTCATCAGACATTCCACACAAACAGAAAAGTGAATCAAATGGGCTACACGTGTGTGTGTGTGTGTGTGTGTGTGGACATAATCGCATGGAAGGGCACTTTGCACCGAGCTCCGCCTCCTGCTCGGTTCTTTCGATCGACTGGAGGAAAGCGCCGGGTCGCCGCCGCAGGTTTCCGCGTTCCTTCGTATCGGAGTAAAGATGGAGGATGACTGACAAGTGGCTTTTGTTTTTCAGTTTGTTTGCTTTCTCTTGATAACTTTTTATCCCTTTCCTTCGCGTCGAGACTCGAGGCGGCTCAGATCATCCTATTGCGTTTGTGGGTGGGCGAGTCTGTGATGACATCGCCACACTGGGCGGAGCTACGCTTGCGGGTGCCGTTGTCCAGGTGGAGCGCCATCTCCTCGGCGATGAAGGTGTTCAGGTCGACGTCGTGGAGGCCGTTCCGGCGACGCCCGGGGGTGGAGCTGGCGCTCAGGTGCGTGGGCGATCCCGGCGCTCCCGAGCGCATACTTATACTCGCCATGGCGCCGCTCAGACCTGTAACACAGAGAGAGAGAGAGAGAGAGAGAGAGAGAGAGAGTGAGAGAGTGAGAGAGAGTAACGGGGGTCACATGACGTGGAAGCGTGTGGAGTGTGTGTGTGAGAGAAAGCGCACCGTGCAGAGCGATGGCCTCCCTGAACGGCTGCAGGTCCGTCTCCACAGACGAGCTCGTCTCAGAGGACGGCGCCATGGTGATTCTAGGTGGAGCCCGGGAACTCCGAGGGGGCGGGGCTTTGCCACACAGGAAGCTGATGAGATCCTCACGCCGGATGGTCCGCCTCCTCTTCTTCACCCAGGCCAGCACGTCCTTGTTGCGCCGCTGGTGGCCGATCTGAATCCCGAGCTCGTAGCTGCGCTGGTGCGATTCCACACTCTCTGTGAACAACAACAACATCAATAAAAACAACACTACGTTCGCCCCTCTCTGATCTGATCGTCCCAAAAGCTCTCCCGTCTCTCGATCCCTGTTCAAAATCAAACCTGCAACTAAAATGAATACAAAACATCCAGTACTGGAAATCTCCTAAATTGCAAGAGCGCCCTCTAGGGGCACTGAAGCTGAAAAGACTTATGAGCTACAGAGAAACATGGATTTTACGCTGAGTAAATTCGATATTACATTTCCCGCGACTTTGTTACATTATTCAACCTTTAAAAAAAATAAATGAGTAATTAAATGTAACACTAGTTCTCACTTAAAAACCCGAGCGCAGCATTTAAACACTACAAACTAACTTCAAATACAAGAGTTTAACATTTAACTTCAAATTAAATTAAACACAAAGCTACATTGTTACTGACATCTCTGTGATGTCATCCGCCAGAATTATTATTTCTAAACAAACTTCGTGAATAATTCACTTCTACCACACGGGATGATAATGTGTGAACAGTTCAGACAGCGCCACCTGTAGGAGCATAAAGAAATGGCAAAGTGACAGCGAGCGTGTGGGGTGAGCGGCTGTGAGGAGGAGGAGGAGTTTCAAGGGCACATGATTGTCAACTAATTAGCGCTGGCAGTTACACAAGTTGTGAGACTTGTGTAAGTGTGTATAATGAGGGAGTTGGAGACTAATTCTCTCAGAGTTTGGAGATAAAAACGGAGGTTTTAACGTGTGGTTTTTGATAGAAACGCATTTTTAATGGCGTTACATTGTTGCGTCACTCTGAAGCTCTTCAGGCTCAGATATGATCCATTTATGAAACAGGTTTGAGTGATGACGTGCCCCCCACAACACCCCCCGTGGTAGAGAGTCACTTGTTACTGTAACCATTACATACGTTATATATAAAGCAAATACATCCAGATTCGATCCTATTAGGTCCTAATTTGCACGTGGCTAAGCTTGGCTCCACGTGTGCGTCATCGTAGGTCTACACATGTGGCCATGGAATTTACATGATGCTGACCAGGCAGGAAAACAAAAACAGATGTAAAAGGTCATGACCTCGGAGAATAACCACTTAAATTTTAACGACAATTGCTTTTTTCCCCCCTCCTTTAAATAAAACATCACCACGTCCTTCTGGTCGTGTGTGTGTGATGTAATGCGCCGTCTCGGGGCCCTTCGAAAACACTACGTTCAAACCCTGTGTAAAGTCTCGGCAAGCGAGAGGCGTTTCCTCGTCATGTTAGAGAAGATACCTGATATACATCACGTCTATCTGAATTTAAAGCAACTCTCTAACTCGGGAACAAAACTAAACAGGGTTTAGTAACGTTCAGTCTATGATGTAATAATTAAAAAGAAAGACACCTGATTCAGACGTGTGTGTATTACAGTCATCATGTGTGTGAAACTCATCGAGCTTAAACACAGCATTAATACAAAACCACAAGGAGCATCTGCACCCTCACACACAGTCTAAACTCTCTGATCTCTGACCAGACCAGTCAGACAAGCGCCCCAGGGCCATTAAACAACTGAACCTGGGCAGAAAGGCGTCTCTGCGGTGTCTGACAAACACACACACTGATCTTAATGCTTTTACAGGAAGGTCATCAACAACAGGGTGGTGTGAGAACCTGCAGCTATAACCATGAACTCTTTAGGTTAAATGGCTTTCCTGCTACAAAGCTCCGACACTGGTGACTCCTTCCGTAAACAACTTTTTTATTTTTGTTTATCCACCAGAGTACACGATCTCACGGGCGATGGTAAACATCGCGGGACGGAGCCTTCACTAGACGCAGACTCGGTCCTGACCGCCGGTTAAAATTCAAACATCATGAAAATTCTCGTTGATCTCGTATCACAACGCTACACATATAGACACACGACAGCTCAGCATTAACACACACATCATCTCCGCACGACGAAACGAGGTCACAAAATGAATCGATCGGCTTTAGGCACTTTTTACGAAAGCTTGTTCGGGTGCGTTCGCTCCTCCGGTCAGGCTGATTACTACTAGACAAGAGAAAAAACGATAACTCATTACTTATGCATCATATTTCCTTCATGAGTCTAGCTATTCACCACACTGACTACAAAAATCGCTAAAAAGAAATTTCTCTTCGTTTATTAAGGTTTGATTATGTCTGAATGAGTTGATATGTCGCAGTTCCTCTATGATCCTACAGGTGGTGCTAAAAACACTTCACACGATCAGCACAACATCCTGTGTGTTGCGATTCTAAGTTTGTTTAGGATGCAAAATTTTGGACGTGGACGTGAAAAAAACATTTGTTTAGGATGTAAAATTTAGATTTCTTGCACATTTTTTGACAACTGGCACACCTGAAACCTTCCTGAGTAGAAAACACCACCATGATCTACAGGAAAAGTTCAGAGGGTATAAAAAAAATAAAAAGTTTTGATTGTAAGAGTATTATGTATTAGAGTCAGAGCTACAGTTTCAGAACGATCTAAAGACTAAGACGTGAACATACAGTGCGGTACAGCTCATTTGGGAGGTGCCTCATTCAGGGTGTCTTTCCTTTTTCTCTTGTGCTGGTCAGAAATTGAAAATTGTAGCCTGTAAAAGTTATGAGAGACAAAGAAGGAGGCGGGGCTTATCAACACTAACATAACTGTCAATCAAAGGCCCAAGCGGTGCATTATGCTTCCCAAGAGCACGACTTGTGCGCCCATGTCACATCGAACCCTCAACCCTTCCAGCCAGACGTACCTCTATAAAGGTTGGTGACGGCGGTAGCAGCGTTTTGAAAAGGGACCCAGAGAGAAAGCCCCTGTTGCTGCTGACAAACTCGATCTGTAAGGAAACAGGGGGAAAAAAAGAGGGACAGGAAGTTCTTTACATTTCTCAGAAACATCACATGACATCATTTCTCCCCCAACTTGTCTGTTTAAAGCTAAGAATTATAATACTAAGACAGAGACTTTTTCGTCCCAAACATAGCACAATTTCCAAAATGTAGTGCACTACGCAGGGCGCGTGCTCATTAAATCTAACGGTATCGTGTAGGGAGCAGAGAGCAGTTTGGGATACAGCCGGGTTACAGCGCTTATATACAGACAGACACACACACAAAGGCGGAATGGAAACACGAACAATAAAGTTGACACATTTTACGATGATAAACTCGTGACATGTCCACTTTTAACAAGTAATCATGATAAAATAATAATGCCACTTTTACATTTTGAGTTCTATATCCGGGAACACGACGCCATTTTGTTTGGGAGCAGTATAGTTTAGTTTTGATCAGATTTCACACAGTGCGTGTGTGCAAGCAAGACTGCGTGTTTTCTCTCATGAAATAAACAAATCATTAAAAGGAGTTTTTATAGTCCTATAAAATAAAAAAAACAAACCTATCCAAGATATAAATCAGTGTGAAATTATTAGCATTAGAAGCCGGACTGACCAACACTAACTCAGACACAAGCCCTGATAACTCACTCACTCAGCCAAGCTAAAGCTCTTCATTCGCCATTTTGTTTTTTAAAACTCAGCAATTTTTTTTCTTTGACCCGGATAACTGTTAATTACATAAACATGTAGATAAGCAAAACTGCACAGTGTGTGCGCTCCAGGCCTGAACATTGAGCTAAAAACGGAGCTGCTTTGGGCTGTAAATCGCCTCAGGTTCTCCTCAGGCTGAGGAACTCCTCCCAGGACTGCGCCATTTTGTTTCAGCGAATGATAGGCTTCAAAAAACAAACACATACAGACAAAAAACGGTGCTGGTTAGTCTGACTAACAAAACAAACCGGATTAAAATAAGGGAGGATTAAAAATAAAACGAAAAAACAACTTCCCAGATGAGAGTTTCTCACTAAATCAAGCTGAGTAATTAGTGACGGCGGTGTTAGCATAAAGGCTAGCGTTACAGGGCAGGGCTTTACTGACTAGCGAGCGACCTTCAGTTATAGATAAAAAAAAAGGGAAATTATTTAGTAAAAAACTACTGTGTTTGGTTTATTAACAGTTTAAAGGGCACCCTTCTCTTCTTTGTGTGTTCGTGTCGGTCGGTATGTTTTATAAAGTTTCCCACAGAAGCCTAATGCCCTTTGTTTAGCTAGCATGCTAAGCCGTATCCAGGCTAGCTTAGCATGTATAAAAGATCACCGCTCGAGCTCGGGTGTTGTTTTGGACCTTTGTAGAGCTGCGCGACCGCCGTGGCGGAGTTCTGGAAGAGATGCCAGAGCTTCTGCCGGCTCTGCTCGGGCTCCTCCTCGCTCGGCTCGTCCTGCTCGGCCTCAGCCAGGCACTGCCGCTCCCATTTGGAGAACCAGTGCTCGGGGCCGTGCTCCTGAATCTCCGCTTCGCCCTCCTCCTTCTTCTCCTCCATATTCGCTATTCCCAGGATATATTTTTGTTTTTAATAAGATATATATATATATATGTTAACTAATATTGTAATATTGAGTCCCGTATCAACAGCCGTGAGCTGTTTCCTCGCCGCCCCGCTCTCAGACCCGCGGCTGCATGGCGCATCGAGTCCACCGGCTGACAAAACAAAACGGCGAGACCAGCTCTCTCATGAAAACAAGTTACACTTTAAGCCCCGCCCCGTCCAGTCTCAACACGCACTGATTCGCCGAGACTCAAACACAGGCGGGGTTTAATCAACCCAGGCAACCTCTTGGCCCCGCCCTTATCACTGTACCGTTATGAGCTCTAAATGCGCCCACATTCTGATGTGGGCGTGGTTTAGCCGCAACACGCGCGTGAATCCCGCCTATTGAACCCAGATTCGACTCTTATTCGCTAAACTGTCTATTGTGGGTGGGGCTTAATGTGATGAAAACAAGCTGCATTCTCCCCCCCCCCCTTCTTTATTAATAACAAAAATGACAATTACAATATTGAAAAAATAAAAGTATAACACATAAAATATTCAGGTATAAATAATATACATAAATTATTATACAAAGTTTATTCAAAGTTAACTGAACAAAATATTAATAGAAGATTCACAGTATAAGAAAACTTAATTAAGAATATGTTGTTGTTTATCTTTCAGGTGCACCCTTCAAGGGCTCGCCACAGCAAACCATCTGATCCACGCAACAACTTGGCACAGGTTTTTATAACAGATGGAAAAGTGATTAGCACTATTGCCCCACACCTCCAGGGCACGGGTTCGATTCCTTCCTCAGGTCTGTGTGCATGTTCTCCCTCTGCTTGGTGGGTTTCCTCCGGGTGCTCCGGTTTCCCACAGTCCAAAGACATGTACATAGATTAGGCTAATTGGCATTCCAAAATTGACCAGGCTGTGTGTGTGTGTGTGTGTGTGTGTGTGTCCTGAGATTGATTGGCACCCCATTTAGAGTGTACCACACCTCGTGTCTCCTGGGATAAGCTCCAGCCCCGTCACGACCCTGTATACAGGATAAACCGGTATAGACTATAAGTGAATGAGTCAGAATAAACCACTAAACTAAAATAATAAAAAAAAGAAGAAGAAGAAAAAAATGGGGGGGGAGGGGTGATCTGTGTTTCACTGATTAAATTGTAACATCAAGACAATAACAGAGAGGATTTGTGGTTTTCTATTAGATTTAAGGAATGTAAGAGATTTTGGGTTCCACAGAAGATAGTTAGATCGTTTAAGAAGTGATTTAGAAAATGTACATTTATGAATGTAGAATTTGTCCATTAAAATATAAAAGTTGACAATTTGTCTTATTCCAATGATTTGTTTGTACTATGGCGGAAAAAGATGATTATATCATTTAACATGAAATTATATATAAGTAAAGAATAAAATATATATATTATATTTTTAAGTTGCCACCAAAAAGCTTGTACCACACCACAAGTTAAACAAAAAACAAAAGATATAATGTCCACATTCTTTGTAATTGTTGAACAGGATATGAAAACAAGCCACATTCGCAGCTCTTAACATCTTCCCAAACCACATGTACTAATACTGAACGATACTGAACATCAGATATAATACACCAAGACTAGTATATTATATTTTAACCTTTAAACTTATTGTGTATATAAATACATTTAAATGTGTTAAATATATGAAGATACTGTATATATTTATGTGAAATAAATCATTTTAGACTGCTCTCTCTCGGTGTGTGTGTGTGTGTGTGTGTGTGTGGTGTGTGACACAAGTCTTTGGTTTCACTCAATAAGTCTTTGTATTTAAGATTTTAATGCAAAAGGCTTCATAAGTCTTCTTCAATCAACAGGTCTTCTTGAGTTGTGTTTAATCGACAAGGCGTTTGTTACAGACTTGTTGCTTGAAGTCCGAGACTTACCAAGACTTCTTAATTGAAGATCAAGATTCATGAAGACTTTGAAAGCCTCACAAAGACTGAAAGTTTTTGAGATCAATCATAAAATCTTTGAATAAAATCTTCCGAAGTATTTGTCTTTCAATAAGTCTTTGTAAATCTTTGATTTCAGTCTGGAAGTATCAGAAAGTCTTCTTGTTTAATTAACAATTCTTCCTAAGTCTTTGTAAGTCTTTGGTGTAAATCATCAAGTCTTCCTAAGTCTTTGTAAGTTGTTGTGTTCAATCAGCCAGGCGTGTGGAGATTTACAGAGTTCATTTACAAAGTGATTTAAGACAAAGAAAACTTGTTCAGTGAAACCAAAGACTTTTGAAGATTCTTGATTGAAAACAAAGTGTTACAAAGACTTATAAAGATCAATTCAATCCACAAATCTTCATAAGTCCTCACTTTCAATCATCAAGGCTGTGTGACAGATGTCCTCACAACAATATGAATACCTGACACTTTTGTCCTTTGAGTTTTGTTTTGTTTTGTAACAAAATCCTGTGTTCGTGACTAATTGTTTTCAATACTAATAAAAATAGTCCTTTTAATCCTTTTAATCACCGAGATTAAGATTCGGACTAGTCCTAGGTGCAGCATCGGAATCCACAGAAGGTCCTCACAAGGACGAAAGAAAAGAAAATAAACATCAATCTAATGATAGGATTGATTTTTTTTTAATGGAACGATCAGGATAGAAAGTACAGATACTTGACAATCGGTCAGTGTGTCTGTATTGACCAACACAAATGATTCATCTTCGCCACAAGGCAGTGCAAGCACCCACCAGTAACATTTATCATAATACACTTAGCATACCTTCCCTTCTGCCCTCCACACACACACACACACACACACACACACACACACACACACACTGTACATCTACTGTACGTATGTTAGATATTTAGTTCTGCTCCACTCTTTTGTTTGCTGTTTGTTCGATAGAGCTTTTACAGACCTGGGGTTTTACTCTATCACATTTGGAGCGTTCGTGTCAAAGCGGGACTTTTGACAGTCCTGAGAGTAAAAACTCCCTTTATTTCTCTATATAATCTCCTGCTACACTAATGCACTAATCCCAGTGTCTCACTAGAGCTTGGACACCATCAAGGCAGAAAGTTCTCTCAGTACGCCGGAGCCATGATTGGGGAATGAGTGTGTGTACTGTTCACACAGAGAGATGCGTCATTTTTTCCGCAAGTAAGCGATGCCGTTTTCGTCAGACGTACGACATTCTTTAAACGTTAGCGTTCAGGGCTCGTATTCACAAAGCTTCTTAGCCCTAAAAGTCGCTCCTAGTGCCGAAATTCTAAAAAAAATTCTTAGAATTATGACATTTTCTTAGAATTTCCCCTTAAATTTAGGACTAAATCTTAGTAAAGATAAAAATGATTCACAAAACATCTTATTATTGAAATTTAGCTTTTTTTATAATGGCTTTTTATTAGAATCAGAATCGTTTTGATGTGTAATGATATTTTGACACACACGAGGAATTTGATTCCTTTTACACCTTCATCATAAGTCCCGGTTTGACTTGAACGCCCCTTTGTAGAGTAATATTTTCATCCACCAGATAAGGAGAGTGCGATTTTTAAGAATATTGCAAACTGTTGTGTTATAAGGGGAGAACTATGGAACATGCTGTTATTGGAAAATAATAATAAAAAAAATCTTCAGACATCATCATCACGCCGCCCTGACGCTGGCGAACCCCTGCTGCTGTCTCTCTCTCAGTCGGATCACAGCGATCGGGCTTCACCACCTCCTGCATGAGGTGCTTTATATTACATGATGCTTTGAACAGTATGTGACGTGAAGTGTGATGTAACACACCTTACTTTGGACTTTGACTAGTTCACATGGGGGTCATAGGACCGGCTGAAGTGTAACTCACTGGCTCAGATCAAACTGTCTGACTTTCTTCTTTCTCGCTGCGTCTCCACTACACGTTTTGTTTTGTTTGGCTTTTTTTTGTTCCCGTGTCATGGATCCGTTTCCTCTGCGAGAACGTGATGGTGATAAAGTAAGTGTGAACGTACCGGGACCGACTCTGACCTTCCAGAACATCTCTTATGCTGTGAGAGAGAGAGGAGGGCCGTGCCGCAGGAGAGCGCCCGAGAGAGAGATCCTGAAAAACATCAGGTCAGTGCAAACACCAAGCTGTCAGGATTACTGATGTATTTATTTGTCTATCATCAGTGGTTTGTGCCAGAACTCATATTTCTGCACACATTACACATTTATACACGGCAGTGTCTGTCTGCTAGAGGGTTAAAGTTTCTTACATGGGTTTAAAGCACTATTGTCCTGCACCGTCACTGCGTTGTCTTTTTGGCATTAAAGTGATCTCCATCTTTATTAAAAAATAAATGAAATCTCAAAGGCTCTATAATAAAGTGCCGAGTGCTGAGGGGACGTCTCACTTTCGTAGTGCTGGTATCAGCTCCTGGAGATCAGTTCTCTAGTTTATTCACTCACGTTGGATAGAAAAGCTTCCCAGAACGTTCCACAGGGGGATAAACTCCAGGGAGAGAAATTTCCACCACACTCATTTCCATTTCCAGTTTATAAACAAACTCAAATCTATTAATAAAGAACATTTAAACATAACACAGTCGATACCAAAGTGCTGGACGACACCAAAAACAGTGAACAGACTGATGGAAAAACCAAAATAAAATAAAATCCAAATCAAAACAAAACAAGGAAATAATAACCATAATAATAAATCGACCTTCAGTGTATTAAAACAATCAAGCAATAAAACAATAAAACAATAATCCAGATCCGACTATGTGGACACACACTGCTCAGACAAAAACAACTCATAAGTCGCCCGTCGTCTACTGGATAATTACTCCCGTGATTAATGTAACATGTTATTTAACCCTTTAACTGATGCAGTGAGGAGCTTCTCATTTCTTACACACCCAAGTCAGAAGACAGATCGAAGACGTTCCTCTGTTTCAGAAGAGTCACATTATTGTCCAGCATCAAGCAAAGAAAACAACTAAGGAGATGAAACACAAGAAATCGGGTTAATAACTGCAAAATATATTATTAAACCCTGGACGGAGAGCGTTGACCCGTCATGTGATCGGAATAACATCCTGAATGAGTGTGATGGAGATAAGAAAACCACTTGTTATTGAGACTCATCAGAAGAAAAAAGGCTTCAGTTTGTTAGGGATCATAAAGACTGGACTTTGGAGTGATGTGGAAAAAGGTCATGTGACCTGATGAG
>JAQMYJ010000010.1:21972385-21983628 GCA_030014305.1 Clarias laeviceps | reverse complement strand
TACAAGTGTCTCTGGAGACAGTGTTATGATCTGGGGTTGATCAGTTACTCAGGTCGAGACTCAGCAACGTTATGGGGGCAATAAAATGAAGTCAGCTGACCACCTGAATGTACTGAATCACCAGGTCATCACATCTGTGGAGGTTTTCATATTCCAAGATGATGATGCCAGGATTCATCAGGCTGAAATAGTGAAAGAGTGGCTGAGGAAGCACGAGACGTGTGTGTGTTCCACCACAGAGTCCAGATCTAAACCCCAGTGAGAGTCTTCGTGATGTGCTGGAGGAGACTTTACACAGCGCTCCGACTCTCACATCATCAGCAGCACAAGATCTTGGAGAGAAATTAATGCGACTCTGGATGGAAATAAATGCTGTGATGTTGCATAAGATTATTAAAACGACACCACAGCTGTATGTATATATATATATAATATTAAAGTGTATGACTTTTTTTGGCCAGTGACCCTCAAATAATAAATATAAATCAAATTAAGCATAATTTATTGTATATGTTTATATTTTAATGTAAATTTAGAGCGGTTTTGTTAAATGTGAGCCGTCGTATCTAATCAGGTATTAAATCACACAGGTGAGTTTTGCACTCTGGCCAGTAGAGGACAGTAAGTGAAACGTCTCAAACCTTTAATTTCGACATGAATCGTTGGATAAATACGTTTTCTTCCTGATCCTTCAACAAAACTGAGAAACTTTTATTCTTACACATTTAATTAACACCATCCAAGTTTATTACTCCAGATGTGATTAAAATAAATGGACATCCTGGCTGGACGTCAAAATGAGGCTGAAGGTTCCCTCTTTCTTTATTACCTCACAAAATCCTCATTTAAATATTCTACAAATAGGATTTCAACATTTTTCTCCATGTAAACAAACTTGCACGGGTCATATGTCAAGAAGCGAACACGATACAGTAATAAACTTAAAGGTTATTAAAATAAAGTTTATCGAAGCTGGAAGTTTAGAATATTCACAACTCAAATCACACGAAATCTCACACGACACCTGATCTGATGCGGCAGGTCACAAATATTCTCTTTCTTTCCACCTAAATCCAGGAAACTCAAATGGATAAAACACAGTCTTGTTGCTGATTTTATTTATTTATTTATTTATTTATTTATTTTATGTTGTACATACTGTATACTACAGAAAATGTGTGTGTGCCAAAGAAGCTACTTCTCAAGTTTAAAGTTTTTGCAACAAGACTCGCTTCCCAAAAAATTTGAAGTTGCCAACTTCAGACGTTTTTGTAGAGATGATTTTATATGAGCTTCAAAAACAGCCATTTTTCATTATTCTTTATACTGTCTCACTTCCAACAATAATCATTTAAAATGCAAATTGTTCATATTTCTTTATGAGTATTGAAACAGAAATTGGTGGAAGATTCTAGAAACATATGACCTGTAAAAATTGTTGCTTAAATTAAAGCATTCCAGTTTTTGGTAAAAAGCTTAAAAGGCAAAAAAAATCTGTAGTGTCCGTAACCATGTCAAACACACATTTCAATACCTAGAATAATACACTTTTTCAGGTTTGTGTCTTTTCATATGAAATCTAAATTGGCCGAGTTTCATCTAAATGACAGTTAAGATCTGAAGATTTGAAAGATTTGAATTCAAAAACACACTAAAACATAAAAGGGCGTGAAATGTTTATCTGATAAAAATCTAAATGTTTATGAATAATTACAAAAAACGCAGCATGGATCAGGAGATAAGGAGCATTAAAAGTGTTACGAAAAATAGTGTCACATGATCCTGTCTGAAAATTCACTTTTTCACCAAGGTGTTTTGGCTGAAAGTAAAAAATGTCCTTACAGTCCTTTATAACTAATACATTTATTTTATCATAATTTGTTATTTTAGTGGCATCATGACAACAGGACTGAACGCCATCATGGGTGCGACAGGAAGCGGCAAAACCTCGTAAGCTTCAAGCTCTTTTCAAACTTCATTTATGATAAAGATTTCAAAACGAAACCTATAACACTGTAAATTTATTCTAAAATATAGAATATATTGTGTTATAATATCTATTGTACTCCATATAAACAATATTGATAGAAACACATCCCTACAAAACCCAATTCTTTTTACATATTTGCCAAAATGTCACGTCCTGTAAAGTCCTACTCTCTGTAATGTCAAATTTACAGACCTGTGCATAAATATTCACCCCACCAGAACTGTTCATCATTTCTAGACCTAAACCCAGAAAGTAAAATCAATTTAATTTCATAAATCTAAACAAACAAAGGATTTTTTTTTGTTTGTTATTTAATTAAAAAAGTGAAATTCTCATATATATTCTAGATTAATTGAACATAAAGTACTATTTTAAGTCTTTTTAGCTTTAGTTTTGACGACTACAGCTCCTAAAAAAAACTGCAGTACCTCAAAATACCTCATTATTATGATTATCGACCCTCCACAAGGAGGATAAACCACAGAAAGTGCTGTATCGAAGCATATTCATGAAAAGTTGACTGGAAGGGAAAAAGTGCACAGCTTTAAGAAAAACTGTAGAAATCTCGAGAGCTTCAGGAGGACAGTGTGAGGCTGGAGAAAGGGGCTCTTGATGCACCAACTCCCGCCTCACTCCACTCCACTCCTGGTGAAGGTCTTAGTATCCAGCCAGTCCTGAACCAGACGCGTCTTACATGGGCGAAGGAGAGAAAGAACTGGACAGTTGCTCAGTGGTCCGAAGTCCTCTTTATAGATGAAAGTAAATTTTGCATTTAATTTGGAACTGGAGCTCAAGAGATCAGAACCCAAGCTGCTTAAATCTCTCCTTCTAATGAAGGTTCTAATAATACAAAATGTGGAAATAAATATTCATATCAGTGTAATTTAAAATACAGTGATAAACCAAACACACAGAACTGATATTATTCATTCATTTTACTGTATGTTTAGTAAAACAAAAACGCAACATAAGGGTTAAATATACACCTGTGTGTGTGTGTGTGTGTGTGTGTGTGCAGACTTCTGGATGTGATCTCTGGAAGAAAAGATCCTCGTGGTTTACGGTCAGGTCAAGTCTTGGTGGATAACAAGCTCATCACTTCTGACTTGCGTCTCACGTCAGCTTACGTTGTTCAGGTGAGCGAAGTCTTATTAATAATTATAAATGCAGCTGCTGATTACTGGATGTGTGAGATTAAAGGTGCGACGCGTCCCTCACGAGGCTGCTTTTTAAAGAACGAACGTGCTCAAAGAATGAGAGGTTTTATTTTTACACAGTTGTGATAAATGTTGGAAAGTACAAGTTAAACTCCTCTGCATTTTGCAAACGTTCTCGGTATCATATTAACAATAGTAGGAAATCATTTATAGACGTAGCGGCGATGTTAACACGAATGCTGTATTAAAGTCCCAGAATGCACTGCGGCGAGCTAGCGGTGTAGAAGATAACGCGCAGGATGACGCGTTTCTACTGGTATTAGCGTTAGAGTTTTTTGCACAGATCTCACACTAAAGCTCCGCTGCATGATGAAGCACGAGGATTATGGGTAAAGAAGGAAACTAAAGATGTTGATAATAATATCTCCTGATGTCTGATGTAAGAACGACATTCTGATGGGAACGCTGTCCGTCCAAGAGAACCTCATGTTCTCCGGGCACCTGCGCCTGCCGCGCCATCAGTACTCCACCGCCGACAAGCGAAGGAAAGTGGCGAGCATCATCCGCGAGCTGGGCCTGGAGGACTGCGCGGACACCAAGGTTCTGGAATCAGCTCCTGGACTCCTTTACGATTCGTGTATACGGTGTTTCTGTCTTTTTCTCATTGACTGCACGTTGCTCCTCTGGTTATTAGGTCGGCACTGAGTTTCTGAGAGGTGTGTCTGGTGGAGAGAGGAAGCGCTGTAGTATAGGGATGGAGCTCGTCACTTCGCCGTCGCTCCTGTTCCTGGACGAGCCCACGACCGGACTCGACTCCAACACGGCTAACAGCATCATGGCTCTGCTGCACAGGTACCGCAACATCAGGCAGCCAACAATCTCCAGTCTAGAACTTCAACGTGAAGACGCGTTTGATTTTTTTTCCCCCAGACTGTCCCGCAGTGGCAAGACGATTATTTTCTCCATCCACCAGCCGCGCTACTCCATCTTCAGACTCTTCGACCACCTGACCCTGCTCCACAAAGCGCAGTGTGTCTACGCCGGTCCTGCCGGCCGCGCCATTCAGTACTTTAATGACTTGGGTGAGTGTCGACACACTGTCGTCTTTAATTAATACAAAGTCATATTTATTTGGTTTGTTTGTTTACGTGTTTGCTTTTATTCAACAGGCTATGAGTGTGAGGCTTTCAACAATCCTGCAGATTTCTTCCTGGACATCACAAACGGAGAAGAGTCTCCTTCAGTTCCAACAGGTTCAATATTAGATCTAAATCATTCATTCATCTGTAAAACTGTAATACGAAAAATAACGTCTTAAAAATATTGCAGAAGGGACGTTCAAATGAAAGCAGTGAGCTCCGAGCCACCGCGGCCGGGATCGTCATTCACAGACGTGCGTCCTTCTCTTGCACCGGATGTTTTACTGTGGCCGAGAGTCTCATCACTGACGTCTTCTGTAAATGTCAATCGGTCGGGTTTAACTTCTTCAAGTTTAAGCCAATGCCAAAAGACTAGCAAAGTTTCTGTTCAACCAGTTTTGTGTCATGCTGTGACTAAATCTGGCTGGACAGACACACAGACAGACAGACAGACTGACAGATTTTTTTTCTGAGACTGGTTTCCGGTCCTGCAATATACAAAACGTGGTGATATTAATGAAAGAGCAGTTTCTGAGCAACGTACAGACAAAACCTTCCTTTTTCTTTATAGAGATAATGAGAAGAGGAAGTGAGTGTCTGGAAGGTTAACTAGTTGAGTTAACTAGCTAAACTAGCTGAGAGAGATTATATAGTGATGTGCAGAACTCGCTCTTCTACAGCACACAGCGTATCATTTATTTCTTTGTAAAGAACAACAGAGGAACTGCAGAAGGAATAACTTCATCTAGGCACAAGAATCAGACTCGCGTTCGGCTTTATCTCGACAGTTCACTCCGCCGCACCGTTTATACACACCTGCTATCTTAGAAAGAGGTTTCAGATCACTTCTGGACTTTCTGCTCTGTGTGTGTGTGTGTGTGTGTGTGTGTGTGTTTTCTTATAGATAAATCCCTGGCAGAAGTTTATAGAGACTCTCGGGAATGTGCTGCGCTCACAGAGGAGCTGAAGCAAATCACAGTCCCGTCTGATTGTGTAATCACACGAGCGACACCATCATCACCGTCTTATGTAACACCGTTCTTCTATCAGGTGTGTGTGTGTGTGTGTGTGTGTGTGGGTGTGTGTGTGTTTTGTAAAAGGAAGTGGAATCATTAACTAATCCTTTCCTCTATCTGAAATGACCACATGTTGAACCGGAGTTATCAAAACACCCGGGGTGTGTCTGAGGTCATGAATCCATAAATGAATTCTCCTGCGTGTGTGTGTGTGTGTGTGTGTGTGTGTGTGTTATCAGTTAAACATCGTGTCTCAGAGGACGGCGCTGAACTTGTTGAGGAATCCGCAGACCTCGTATGCACAGTTGGCGCTGAACGTCCTGTTCGGGGTGATGGTGGGACTCATTTACTTTCAGATGCCTCACACGCTGCCTGAAGCTCTGCAGAACAGGTACACGCCCAGCTTTCTGTCCATCTCTCCACCTGAGAGCCTCGTGGCCCCCAGGGGCCCCCACATGAGATTTTTTGCTGCATAGCTCATACACACTTTCATGTAGGCACACGAAACTCGGTTCACATTTAGAGCTCATTGAGCCGAACAACTTTTGCACTGCATGTCCTGGGCTCAACTCAACAGGAAGTCAGTTATTTTGGGTCGTTCGCCAAAACGCACCCGATGGATTTTGATTTACTCCTCCTGGGGAATTTATACGATCGCCACTAAACCAGGCTGATGTGATCTAAAGACATCGAGGATACAAAATTGCAGAGGGATTTTTGATATCTCAAAAGGTTCAGCCGTGATGATGTCTTAAACGTATGGCGTAAAAAGTGTTAAATAACTTCCTGAGTGACGTCACATTGAGTGACGTCATTAGTGCTGTGGCTATCGAGTATTTTAGTAATCGGGTATTCTACCAAAAATGTAATCGATTAATCGAGTAATCGGATAAAATTTACTTTTCCTTAATTAAACAGCAACGAAAAATATATAAGAGAAACAAAGATTAATTGGTTTTCTGTTTAGAAAAATCTACTTTTATTTTTAAAGGCATACAGCATTTTATCAAAAATAAACATTGTCATTATTCACAATACAAGGAACAGTATAAAGTTGACTGAGACGAATTAAGTTCATTACAGTGACATACATTCTTATTTTAAAGCCTTTTCTCAGATGCAAAAAACAAAAAAAATGTATTTCACATGACTTTAAATATCAAAAAACTTAGGCAAACATTAAAATAAAAAATTATACAAAAACACTAAGTTGTGCAACGTAACTTTCAGAACTAAAAGTTCTCTTTTCTTGACTTTCTGATATTTTTATCGCTCCTTCCATTTTACAGCCCACAACAGAACGGCTCCATCAAATCACTACACAGCTGACTGTTTGCGTCTCCTTCTGCTTTGTGGGTGACGTCAGCGCTTCTTCTTTGTCAGTGTTTACTGACGGCCTGCATCCGGAAGCGCGCTGCGTCACGCCAAATCAAATAATTGTGCAAAAACATAACGCAAGCTTTTAAAGTTCATTAAAAGAAGCTTTGAGGCAGAAGATTTTGCCTCGATCATTTTTTGTAATCAAACTACTCGAGTCACATCTGGTGCATCTGGTGCTTTTTGGACGTCTTAACTTAAAATTCCCTGATTCTAAAATTACTCTCATAATGGTATTGGTATTTAAATGCATGTGCCCCCTGTGCCCCCTGTGCCCCCTGTGCCCCCTGCCCTTCTGCTGCACCTGGGCGGAGATGGCACAGGTGCTTGTACCCGATGTGATGCTCCTGTATTTAATTTGAACCATTTTATGTACGAATAATGTTGGTGTTCTAACTTTTTAGGACAAATGAATACAAATGAATAAAAGATCAGAAATCAATGTTTTATTTCCTAATAAAGAAATGGACATTTAATGGGGTGTCCTAATTTTTTCACATGACTGTAGACTGTTGATTAACACTAATACAGAAGGCACTGTAGACTTTTTCAGTTCTCAATTCTGATTGGTCAGGAGACGTTTAAATGTAACTATAAGTGGAAACAAAGTATCTTATGTTGTTCTTTTATAAATACAATGTTACACAGTAAGAGGAATAAAACACCTCCAGGCTTCACAGCATATTAAGTACAATGATGATGAGAAAACACAGGCATTAGGAATGTTGTAAGAACGTCAGCAGCGTAGTATAACTGTGTGTGTGTGTGTGTGTGTGTGTGTGTGTGTGTAGGACTGGAGCGTTCTTCTTCCTAATCATCAACATGGTGTTTGGGAACCTGTCGGCCGTGGAGCTCTTCATTAACGAGAGAGTGCTGTTCGTGTGAGTGTGTGTTTGTGTATTTCATTTTTTGGTTAAATGAGTTCCATGGAGGTGTTGTGTATGTATGTATGTGTGTGTGTGTGTGTGTGTGTGTGTGTGTTTGTGGGGTTTCCACAGGCATGAGAACTCGAGCGGTTATTACCGAACCTCTGTGTACTTCCTGTCTAAAGTGTTTGTGGATTTAATCCCGAACCGCATCGTCCCCATCTTAGTTTTCTCCTCCATCACGTACTACATGATGGGTGAGTCAAAGACGCCTCACGTTCATTCTCATACCATTTATTTATGTATTTTATGGAATATTAGTGTGTGTGTGTGTGTGTGTTGAGGGATGAAGCCAGCGTTTCTGGCGTTCCTGTGCTTCTCCCTCACCCTGTCTCTGGTCAGTCTGGCGTCTGTGAGTCTGGCCTTCCTGGTCAGTGCCAGCGTCAGCTCCTTCGCCATGGCCAACGTTCTCATCACTCTGCCCTTCGTCTTCATGATGGTCAGCGTCGGTGTTATTTTCACATTTATGTTACAATATATTACATCATATTAGTTTATATTTATTACCCCCCTATGGCAGGTGTTCGGGGGCTTCCTGGTGAATCTGAACTCCATGCTGAGCTGGCTGTCCTGGCTCCAGTGGATCAGCATCTTCAGATACGGACTGAACGTAAGGAGTAAAGAGAGATCAGATCAGATCTGGTCTCAGGCAGAGGTGGAGAAAGTACAGATTTACTGTAATTAAGGAATTAAATGATGAGATACCGCAGGGTAAAATAAGTAGATTTACATTTTTACTTGAGTAAAAGTCCCTTCAAATTTACTTAATTATCAAAAGTATTATCTCCACTTCTGACTTCAAATTTCAAGGTAAGACAAATTGTGCTTAATAGTCAGCAGGTGGCGCCATTCCTGCTTCACACCCCTGTGGTTATGTAGCGCAATGCCATGTAAAAATATAGTGAAGTAGAAATAAGCTGTAGAATGTAGTAAAGTAAAAATTAAGATAAAAAAAAAAACTAGTGAAACTACTCAAGTGAAGTACAGATGTGTGAAATACGGACTTAACTACGTACTTAAGTAATGGAGCTTCTCAACTGCAAATGTTTACCAAAGTTTAAATATTAGTCGTGAATCTTGGTGGAATTTAAGATTCTCAAAGGTTTTTTTTTTTTTTTTGGAACTTTAATGTACAGGAATTCTCAAGTGCTGTGGTGTAAGAGGAATAAAACACTTCAGAATGTGCTAAGCTAATGCTAACACGTTTCATTATTATTATTTTATTCCATAGACATACAGTTATATCAGTTTGATCTGAACAATATTGAACTGCATTTTGTGATTCCAGGCTGTAACCATCAACGAAATGACAGGACAGGTGTTTTACAATAACGTTTCCAGGTAAGTCTGTTATTAACGTAACGTTACGCGGTTTCGCGCGGTGGCCGTAAGTACGGTTCATCATGATTCACCGCCAGTTTTTGACGCTGTGAGTACGTTTCCATCTTTCCGCACGAAAAATTAAACATCAGCACCTCCATAGGTTTATACTGAAGACTTGCTTCATGCAGAAAAACTAAACAAAACAAATATATCTCCCCCTTAAACACGTCAGACTTCATCCAGTGCAATCATGGACTGAAGGACAAGGAGTCGAGTAGGAAAGGGGGCATCATTCAGGGTTTTAGGACAGATTTAACAGAGGAACTGGAGGAAGGGGAAGGTTTTTAGGTATTTGAGAGGGTAATAAAAATGACTTTACTCACTTTTTTAATAGATTGTTCCATCTGGACTAACAAGCTCTGCCTGAAAAACACAACACTACACTGATCTGCTGCACGACTATCCGCCCTCTTCCACATACACAAGCACATAGACACCTGTGATTGGTTAAGATAAGATACACTTTTATTCGTCCCACATTGGGAAAATTTCTTTAATAGGAATAAATAATAGGAACGTTTCACGCTGTTTAAATGATGTTTCACTGTAAATCATCCAAACAGATTATTCCTAGACTTTAAATCTCTTAAAGCATTAGCGATGCACAGTCGAAATCAACACAGTCATGGATTGTAACTGAGTCTCCTGCATTCTTCATTTGCTGAAGTCTAACAGGAGAGATGTACCTGAAGTCTCAGAGCCTGGACTACAGCGCCTGGGGGTTCTGGCAGAATCACGTGGCTCTGTTGGGCATCACGGCGGTGTGTATGACGCTCGCCTACGTGCAGCTCCTCAGGATTAACCGCTGGAAGTGACGAGTTACAGCAACCGCCAGGGAAAGGAGAAATAAAGGCTAACACTGGACGAAAGATATGATCGTGAATCATCATCATCATCATCATTTTATTGTTCTGTTGAAGTTTTTCCACATTGTGGAAAGACACGCTGAGTTTATTAAATAGTCAGTTTACCTTTAATGAGCGTCTGAGTTATAATTTATTATTGTTAATAATTCTTCTTTACATTTTTTTTCACGTACTTTAATTATAAAGTTTTTTTATAATCACTATTACATAATTATTCAAAATTAATATATATTATATATTATATATATAATATTTAATTATATATCTCATGTTATTCTATTAAGTTCCCCCCCCTCCTCTTTAAATAGTGTGTGATTAGTGCTCTGTTTTCCTTTAGTGCTTTATTAGTTTATTTCTACTGTTTTCAATGTAAAACATTAAGTTTATTCATTTGTTTTTAATGAATAAACCTAATGGTTTACATTGAAAACAGTAGAAATAGACTTCTTCTAAAATTAAAAATGAACTCCAATCAATAAAATGCAATCATAATGAAAAGTTAAAAGAGAAAAAGCTCCTTGCAAATATGATAAAAAATAAAGTATCTTTTTCCAACCCTTAAAATAAAACTATTATACAAATTTTAATCTAGTAATCAGTCTGTGAATAATTTTTCAATAACATTTCATTTATATAGCGCTTTTAACAATGGACATTGTCTCAAAGCAGCTTCACAAAAATGAAAGAAATTCATTTTTTTCAATTTCAATAAAAAAAAAAAATAATATATATATATATTATTATATATATTATTATATATATATATGTGTGTGTGTGACCTGTGATGGATTGGCTTCATGCAGTCTCTGGGTAGTACGAGGGTGTGGCAACCCACTGATGGGCGGGGCTCGAACCCACAACTCCCACATCTTACATTTAATGTATTATTATAAGAATAGTTCACCTTGAAGGTCACTCGAGCTCACGACTTTGGTTTTATCCAAACTTCCATCTAGAAGCTTTTTATAATGAAACTTATTATTTATATACAGACTGTATAATACAGTGTATATAATTTTATTCTATTTAAACATTGCTGTCTTGTATTGAGGAATTAATTCTCCTAATGTTTATTATAACAATACTGTAATTTTAAATAAATAAATAAATAAATAAGATCATACAGTAAGATGATACATTCACTTCACAAACACTGATTTACAAGTGAAAGCTAGATTTAGCCACTAGGTGGCAGCACGTGATTAAATTCCTCCAAGATTAACACACCTCTCTCCCCCACTCTCTTTCTCTTTCTTACACACACACACACACACTCTCTCTCTCTCTCTCTCACTCACACTCTCTCTCTCTCTCTCTCACACACACACACACACACACACTCTCAATCTCTCTCTCTCTATCACACACACACACTCTCTCTCTCTCTCT
>JAQMYJ010000010.1:21952666-21956025 GCA_030014305.1 Clarias laeviceps | reverse complement strand
CCGACCCCCACACTCCCCCCCCCCCCCCCCACACACACACACATACACACACAACACACACACATTCATACTGTAGAAAATGACATTAGCACAAAACCCTGAAACTGTAACACATACCAAAGGAGAGTAGAATACCCATCATACTTGGATACACACACACACACACACACACACTTATAGAGAATGCTAACGAAAGGCCTATCCCCATTCTTAAAGAGATACAACATCGCTCTTAGTCATCTGTATGATCTCTTTACAGGTCAGCGATCCACTTGATTAGCATAATCGTTCCTGCTGGTATTATCTGTTAGTTTCTAAACCACGCTGTGTGTCTGAGTCACTGTGTATGATGCAGGGATCTGATCCTGTCAAGGGCATGGCATGTTTGCTCGAATAACGTAGATGCAAACATAAAATTTGTCTTACTTCATCGAGCATGAATCTTGCCCTTACAACTCCCGTAGTGATCCTGCCACACCCTCTCTTCAACGTATAATTAAAATGTACCAGTATCAAGGATTTGCCCTAAAAAGGCTTCTATGAAATCCAAGGTTGGAAATACGCTGATCTTCATTTGTGAAGTTTTTAATGACCTGACCCCTTAGTTTCATGAATTTTGAATTCAGAAAATGAATTAAACTCATTAATTAATAACGCAGTTTAAAGCTACTTTAAAGTCCTTCTTTCCAAGTTAGTTTCAGGCTGATTTTTGTTCCTCAGTCTCCCATTCCACACATAGTAAACATTCCACACAGGGCACATCAGACCTTGTGGAATCTTAGACATGGTTAAGGTGAACTGCTTAATTAGAACTTTTCTTTATAATTATAGATTATTCATACTCATTCAAAAATAAAAGTAATCCGTAATGTGCATGTGTAGAACATCTCAATGTGGGTATAAGCTAAAGCTAGGGCAGTGTGTTAGCTGTCATATTGTGAAGGAAACTTTCTTAAGCATATGCATAAATAATACATTAACAATACTAAGGACAAGGTTTCCTTTGGGTGATCCTGGTTTCCTTTCACCGTCCAAAGACATGCAGAGTAGATTAATTAGGGTTTCCAAATTGTCTGTAGTGTGTCAGTGTGTGTGTGTGTGTGTGTGAGTGTGTGTGTGTGCTTGTGCCCTGCATTGGATTAGCACCATTGACACTGTTATCACAACCTGGATAAAACAATCGAATAAACTGAAAACCATTATAGCTGCTAGAACATAAGTAATAACATGGACTGATTTGCTTTACAGATGTACCAGCTCATGTTATAGCAGCTTTAATGTTTTTTTCTGTTCTTTCGATTGTTTTCTCAGGTTAAGATTACGGTGTGATGTATGACGTGTGCTGTGTACACCTCTCCTTGTTACTATAAAAACAATGTTAGACATTGTGCATTATTATAAGGAACTTTTTAACACAACAGAAGAGCATAAACTCCTAATTTAACACACAGTGCTGTCTGGTCCACATTATACTCATTACACACACACACACACACACACACATGCATGGGGCGTGGATGCAGCACATTTAAAGACACTACCACAGATCTGATGCCTTTTGATTACAACAATTGTATATTATTCATTATAATGATTATAATTGGTGTAAAATCTGTTTATTTTAATGCAGACTCCCACTGCAGTGAAGTATTGTTCCTATAGTAGCACTGCACAGTACAGTATATAATTTCCTTTTAACAAATGAATGGGACTTCGCCACGCCCATGTGGCGTCAAACCCGGAAGCGACACACATCATAGCGTGTGAGCTTTAAATTTGCATTATTTAAAAAAAATAAAAAACGAGTGCTGTTTTGCTGAAAGAATAAATGAAAAACATGATGTTGTTTGATTGCTTACTTATATATAGGAAGCGTATTGCGTTTATATGAAAAGAAGACTCCGTTCAGGAGTTGAGTCTGTCACTGAAGGGATTTAAAATATGCCATATATTCCAAACTACGCCTGTAAATCACAATTACTGAATGAAAAGCGTAATTATATGCGTATTGAGACATGTTTATTCTGTATACTTTAGGTAAACTAGCATGATAAATATTTTTTTTTACGCTTGAACTGGTAAATCATTAACGCTTATATAATAGAGCAGGTCTATTAAGATGAATATTTTTAAAACATAAATCATATTTATTGCATAGTTCTAGAAAACAGTTCGTATTGTGTCTATAAATCCTCCTTTAGCCGTTAGCCAGTGCCTCAGGCACATACAGCTCATCTCTTAAACTTGAATTTCAAGCAACGGGCCTGAAACACGCCAACTGGGTAACGGCTAGCCAATCAGAACACGCGATGCCGAAAGTTTACCATATATGGAAGTTGCCGGCCACCGCTCCGGGTATAAAAGCAGCAGCGTCCCCTGCTTAGACGCTAGTCCGAGTTTTGCTGTGCACTCAATAACAAGGGGCTTTTTACATCTATCTACATACCTGCTAACTCACTAATTCTTCGGTAAGACGCTTTTCTTTGGTCTTTTTACCTCAGTTTTTTTCACCTCGTCATGTTTGCATGAATTCTCATTACATATTGTGTATTTAAAAAAGAAAAACTGGTGATTTTAAGATTAGTTTTTTTTTTTTTTTGTAGTGATTTTCTTGTTGGGCCTTCTTATAGATCGTATGTCTAATATTGCACAATTTTATTATCTTTTACCTGCTTATGCTAGGACTACTTTTTTTCTTTTTTTTTCCCAAACCATTACTGAGGGTGGAAGAATGTTGACTTATTTCCTGTCTGGCTTAAACAATTCTTTTTTTTTTTTTTTTTTGCGTGTAATATGAGCAAATGGCTGGAATATTCTAGAAGCCTTGCTCTGACTAGCCTGTGCAAGTTTGAATGGTGGGTGTGGCTGATGCTCATCTGCTGGCGTCTGTTTAGTCATTTTATTATTATTTTTAAATAAATGAGACGTATGATTATTTTACGCAAGTTAGTTGTGGAAGAAGGACGTAATAGAGAGGTGTGGGTATAAGTGAAATTGTGGCGGTAATGCAACTTGCTTGACTTCCAATCGCAGTTGGACACCAAAGTAGTAGTAACTTGTCGAGCGGTACATTTTTCTTACATTTCTCAACGCAAGTTTGTGCGAAAGAGTCCTGAATAATGCTGATGGATGGCGGGGATATAATGGTGTCCATTCAGCATGGCGCATAATGAGGTTGTGTAAAATGGGGAGTGGTGGCAGCGCACGAGCCGGTCGAACTTATTGCCATATAAGGCAATACCGAGTCTGCCTGGCGACTTCCTTTGTCTCAAACCGCTCAGTTTTGGCTTCGCACATGCGCGCCACCTACTGGTGATGTACTAAAATTTCCTTATAAAGAAAGGGCGTGTACATGTCTC
>JAQMYJ010000010.1:21945166-21950166 GCA_030014305.1 Clarias laeviceps | reverse complement strand
CCTCGAGACGAGGAAACTGGAATTTCTCTGAAGTTTCTTTTTCTAACAGGGGGAGGAGCTTTTCCCCAAGAGGACTTAATGTACATTTCTTTTTAGTCATTCCAAATAGCGTCATGTTTCACACATTTCCATCCACTCTGCCCATGTCTCTGTGGGATGTACATGACCTTGTTAGTGTTTATGTAAATTATGTACTCAATACAAATGTTCATTTTTTTTTTTTGTACCTCAGCCTTAAACTTGGTCCATTTGTTCTGTTCTATAGTGGAAGAGGGGGGAGGAAAGCTTTACCCTTTAGAGTGAGCTGCCCTTGGGGTTTATGGGTAAAGGATTTGTGAGCCAAGGTGTCTCTGTACACTGACATGAGAAATAAAATGTGCACATGTAAAACTCAACTATCTGGTCTATGCTTGTTTTAATATGCACACCTCACACAGAAACTGACAGCTTGGCATGGTTCAGATTTAATGTTTAAAGGTGCAGAAAATCTAGGGAATTTACATGGAAGTTCCCTAGATTGTCTAAATGGCACTGATGCTAAAAATGGAAGTCTTTTTTTTTTTTTTTTATAGAGAATTGAAGATCTCTAACTGTTTGTTTGGCAAGGAAAAATAGTGCCTGACTTCTACATTTGTAACTGGAGGCATAAATTCATTTGTGAAATTAAATTGTAAGGGCATTTTTGAAGACCCAAGTTTTCATGGAATTTGATTAACCTGCTGGTTTTGTAAATTTAATGTTTTGCTAATAGGAACTTTTCAATATTTAAAAGTTGAGGTAATTACAGGAATAATTAGTTTAACAACTAGATCACTTAATTGGTAAGTACAAATTGGATGAGCAATATAGATTTTAGGGGGTTGGAAATTAAGTCTTAATGGGGATGTTCTAATACTGTCATCTAGGAAGATCACTTTACCACCGGGATCAGTGATTGGACCAAAACTCTATTTGTAATGTCACAGCTGGGCTAAAACTTGGGAAAGATGATCTGCAGATGTTTTTGTTCTGGAAAGATTTAAAGGTGTTAACTGAACTGGCAGTTGACATTTAGAATGACCTATTTAAATTGTCTTAGAAATGCTGCAGGGATGTGAGTTGAGCTTGATTATGATTGTTTCATTAGTTGCACATTTAGTTTAATGATTTGGTACGTTTAATAAAATGAAAAATCCAAGTTCATTCCAGATTCTGTGCAAAAGTCTTCCATAAGACAGGAGAGCAAACTGGATCTCACAGATACTTGTAATTCTGTAGTACAAAAAGAGAGGGAAAAGGGGTATTAAGTTGTTGGGTATTAAATGTTTCTATTTTTGGGGTTAAATTATGGAATAATACTAAAATGAAGTAAATACTCAGTGCTGGTTTTAAAAGAATGGTGTGCAAGGTTATATTTGAGGGACAAATGTGATCTTTCCTTCAAAAATGTTGATGGATGGTAAAATAATTTATATATACATACAGTGCTGGTCATTATTATTGGCACCCCTGTTTAAGATGTGTTCTTAGGCTTCTAATAATTTTTTTATTTAAACTATATAGAACCACAATGCAAAAAGAGAGAAAAATCCAACCTATAATTGAAATACAATTATGCAGTGGAAAAAAATCCCACATCTTTTGTTTTACACCAGACCCAGACAGTGTTTACCAAAAAGCTCTATCTCAGTCTCTGAGATCTGACCACAGCACGCAGTCCCAGCAAACTCCAGACATTTATGTTTATGATTGTAGGTGAGAAAAGGTTTTTTCCTTGCATGCCTCCCAAACAGCTTGTTGCCATGTAGAACTCGTCTGATGGTTGCTATGGAGACTTTGTGACCCCGAGATGCCACCTTTTTGATGCAGTTCTCTAACAGTGAGGTTTGGAGATTTTTTTTACTTCTTTTACCATCCAGTTGAATGGCAACATACTGGATGCCAACCGCCGTAAAACAACAAAAATGAAGTGCATTAATAATAATTTAAGTACTGCATGCCATGAACGTGAGACTGTTGATCATGTACTGCTCTCATGCAGGAACTACAGTATATGCAGAGGGAACAGTATGATGTCACAGCTTCAAAAGCAAAGTTAAAAGCCTTAGAATAGAGAGTCACTGATTAGGGAGGAAATCATTTAGTGTTGTTTTTGAGGAAGACCGAACAGAGGACAAAGAGTTCGAGAAACAGAACAAGACAAGACGAGATCAGGAAAGGAAAGGCGTTTTTTAAAGGTAAGCTGGTCTGGAAAATCAGGTTTAAGACTCTGGGAATATGAGGGACGGTGAGAACTACAGTTGGCAGTCATGTAACCTATTGGATTCCAGCCACCGTTAAACAATGAAGAAAAAGAAGAAGTAATGCTTTAATAAACCTGTTATTTGAATCACATTTGGAGCTGCAGTCAGATCTGTTACAGAAAGTTAATCAACACTCAGAATCGAGCAGCACTTCATTATCACTTCCAACTTCATGAGCTTCACTTCTCTGTAGCCGTTCAACCTCTTGGCACTGGTGGATACTCACTTTACAACATAGTTAATTTGTTTAGTGGTGCAAATACTCCTATAATCCCAGGATCTGATGTTTATTGCCCATTTTCAACTTCTTTACAGATAAGTAAGAGGTTTTTTTTTTGGCAATTCTATTTGAGATACAAAAGTCATCTAGAGTAATGGAATAAGGTTAACTGGAATTACTTTATTGTATTTGGAATAATAATCTGTCCATGGTGACGAAAATATCAAGCATAGACAGAAAACAGATTACACAGCGTCCACTAATGAAGCTACGTCCCAGGATCAGCATCGTATTAAAGTCCTGTTTAATGGAGCAAGTTGTAGACGGGATTCTAAACTGAGCTCCAGGCAAGACGGACACTTTCTGAACTGCATGTGTTAGTTACAGAAACTCTCAAATATTCACAGACAACAATAACACTATCCAAACATGCACAAGGTACACTAGACATTTTAGGGCATAAAATGAGGCAAACGTGGATTCCTCATGATGTTGTCATTCTGATGGCAGTTCCTACTATAATCCACTTGAGGGCGTGCTGTTACAAGAAAATGAAAAACTGGGCCTCAATATGAGTTACAGTTACCTCCCTGAAGGGAAGGGAAATTACTTTCCTACAACAACATGTACAAAAAAATGTTAAAAGACAGGAATGTGCCAATGATATAAAGAACATCATTTAATACATCATTTTATCCATTTATAGTTGTAATGTGGAGCAGCTACATAACAAGTACATTCTAGTTCTTACTTACATTATAGCTGCTCTTAACAAACCATTCACTCACTGGCTTTTTATTTTATTTTATTATTATTCTTTCTTGATGTTCATAAGATTAGAAAAGGCAGTGTGTCATGAGCAAAGAATAAACTCCCTTGTGCTGTGCTTAAATAATCTGTTACGAAGGACTTGACACTTTACCATAATATTAGTGTGACATAACATTAATATGTCATATAATTTATTATTAGATACATAAAAATTGTATGTATATGATGTATGATACCTTCCTTAACTGTCTAGCCTGTCTGCAAAACAAAACAAAACAAAAAGGTTTTGGAGTCACTTTTATTTAAAAAATCTATTAATAATAATTTTATTTATAAAATCTATGTCTAGAAGGGCTGACTCTCAAATCTCACCACACACACACAAGGATTAGACTTAGCACTGCCTTATAGTGCACTATTGTACTGTATTAGCCCGTGCTTAAAGTGCTTAATAACAAATATTAACCAGATATCACTACATAAATAATAAATATTGCTAATCTTTTGTTTAGAGTTAGCTATTTTAACGGGTTTGCCCGGGCTATTGTTTTGTTTTAAGTTCATAATAAATAAATAAATCATGCTAACAAGCGGGGGAAGGAATTTGATGTAACACACAGGAAGTTGGTTCGTCTGTCATTATGTTCCTACCGCTTAGAGAATTTCCGGAACTACAGTTTAAACGTTAACGACTAAATCATATTATCACAAGCTGTGTGTTTTTCTCGCTTCTTCTTTATAAACATTAACATGCGGTTATATTTGTATATAATGTATAGATATGTTTGTGTAAATGAAATGAACTGACGTCCCTGACATGGAGAACCCGTTCGAACCGGTATGTAGTGAGTGTATGTTATATTACAGCCGTAATAATTTAAAGCGGTGATTTTAAATATATTTTTCATGCTTTGATTAAAATATTCTTTGGCGGTTTTGGTGTAAATGAATGACAGATAAACTGTATAACACTAATCATCCTCAGTTATAGTTTTACATGTTGCTCTTTTTAATAACATTCGCAGTCAGATTTATTTATTCATTTGTTTACTTATTTATTTACTCATTATATTCTCTTATCTGCACTGACCTCAGTTTTGCACTCATTTTTGCTTGGCTGTCACCTGCAGTGACTATAACTCAGTGCAGCTCAACAGTCTAATTTCACTAATGACTGCATATTCATTTTATTCTATCTATATGTTTATATACACTTTTTAAAAATCTATATTATATTTTGTTATGTTATACATATAATACAGAAAATGTGTGTGTCAAAGAAACACACCTGTCTCTATCTGTCATCATGGAGGTGACTGATCTCACTTCCCGAAAAATGTAGACTTTCTAACGTCAGTCGTTTTGGAGAGATGATTTTATTCGTGCCCCCAAAATGGCAGTTTTTCATTGTTCGTCTCACTTCAAACAATTATCATTTAAAATGCAAATTATTCATATGATTTCTTTATGAGTATTGATACTAAAATTTGTTTAAGCTTCTAGAAACATAACAATTGTTGCTTAAATTAAAGAATTTCGGGCACAAATAAGGATTTTTTTTTTCCCCGTCCAAATTGCTAACAACAGTGGTTTTGATTAAATTCTCCAAATAAAACATAGAAAGCTATAGTTTATTCGGTTAAAATTGCGTTTTGTAATCTGCCCAATAATTATTGTTAACACATATACCGTTAAAATTCCATGAGAGATGGTTTTTGGTAAAAGCG
>JAQMYJ010000010.1:21899803-21913002 GCA_030014305.1 Clarias laeviceps | reverse complement strand
AAGAGTCATTGAGAAAGAATCGCTCAATTCTGTTTCCTGTACATAACCTACGGAGGTTTTGCGATGATTTGCGCATGAGCGCCCAGTAGAAAATGAACGAATCACTCTCCGAGACTCCTTATTCTTCTGAGTCACGTTAAAGACTTGTTCAAAAAGAACGAATCATTCATGAACGACCCATCACTAGTGTGCATTGCACATTTAGCCATGAAACCTCCAACACTGATTTGGCCAGTGTTTCAGTTTCACTGTCCAACCCCTGTATATACGTATATGCTGTAGGTCAGCCATAATAATATGACCCCTCCCCCCCCCCCCAATTGAGTTTTTCACCCCTTTTTCACCCAAATAGTAATGCAGTGTGTGTTCTGACACCTTTCTATTGGAACCAGCATTAACCTTTACCTCAATTTGATCTACACTAGCGCTTCTATTTGGGCCAGCCTTCACTTCCCATGTGTGTCACTGGCAGCCAGCGGTCACTGATACACATTGGAAGTGTGTTTTACGTGTTGTGATCAAATGTTCAGAATAAAAACAAGATCCTGAAAGCTGCCTTATTACCATATAACCATAACCCACTTACACTGATTCAATAATTCATTTAAAACACATCTAAAATCAGAAACACCTGTAAAGCCCAAACATCCCAAACAACATGGTACCATAAAATCTCTGAAGTGCTGTACTGTAATTCTACTGTATGATATTTACTTCAATAGTGCACTTTGAGTAAGACATAGAGCCTAATGTACAAGATTCAGTGTGTACTTTAACTTTTCTATTACAGTACATCAGAGATCCTGAGTGTAATATGAGTAGAATCTCAGGTGTACAAATTTAGATATTTTTACTAAATAATGCTCCCATACTGATTAATGAAGTTATAATGTAAATGTAATAATAAAACATATTCCAGTTATACTGCAGTTATTGTATGTGTACAGACATGAGATCTCTTACACGTGTGTATGAAATAGAAAAAATGAATTCCGATTAACATGTAAATGTTCCACTTGTGTGTGTTTATGATTCTCACTGTTGTGTGTGTACGACAGAAGATTTCACACAGAGACTAAAACAGGCCTTTTTTTGTGTGATAAACATTATTACTGCTGAATAAGAGACAACTGTCACCACACAGAGCTGTTAAACTGATAACTTGTAGACTAAACACGAACACGTGTCTGGTTTACACGATGTGGAGGTTTAGACTGGAGTTCCACTGTAAGTGTGAGGAACAGTGTGGCTCTGATCCTGAAGCTGTAGGCAGTTATCAGATGATGGTGTTGAAGACAGTGCGTTACTGCAGGACGTTTCTGCACGAGCTTCTGTGTCCTTGCACTGATGCGTGCTTGTGTTTTGGCAGAAGATCAGACTCTTTACATTTACAGACACTCGTTATGATGTTGATGCTGGACATGATGTGGATCAGATTTGGAATCTTCCTCACATCGACTGGCAAACCCATATCACATGACCAACTGATCTGTGTGACCTGTGAAAGATACTTTTATTGCCTCCACTTCACTATAACAGATGTGCATCTCCTCTGAATGATAACTCCCTCCTGCTGTGACTTATTTACAGAACAGAAGAGATTTCCCAACAAAGTTGCTGCTGCTCTACTGCTTAGGTGGGAACAGGATGGGTTGCAGGGTGGGATGCGAGGTCAGAGTCAGTCCATCCCATCAGCCTTTGCTATTCAGTATGTGGTCCAGTGTTTTTTTAAAAGGTCCAGTCCATTTTTAAAGACATGTCTAAATCTTTACTAGTGTCTAAGTTGGGTGAGATGAGGGAATTGAAATGCCAGCAGGAGCAGGTATAGCAGCTGAGTCAGAGTATTGCAGATTTTCACACTTCACACAGGAGTGTCCCTGTAATATGCAGACTTTGTTAGCAGCCTGGTCATTTTGCTAGGGGGTGTGATTGGGTATGCATTTTTTTTCTTCACAGCCTTCTTTGAATGCTTCCACACGCTCTGGTCAACTCACATCTTATTGAGGTGTGAGAAAACTAGTCCCCACTGAATCGCCAGGCCATAGTTAGAGATTCAGGATCTGTTTTACATTTGGCAGACGCTCTTATCCAGAGCGACTTACATTTTTTAAAATCTCATTATACATCTGAGCAGTTGAGGGTTAAGGGTTAAGGTCCTTGCTCAAGGGCCCAACAGTGGCAACTTGGTGGTTGTGGGGTTTGAACCAGGGATCTTCCGAACCGTAGTCCAATGCCTTAACTACCGAGCTACCCCTGGTCCCCAGTTTTAAAGGTATAGTGTTCTGTTGAACTGATGATGATTGGCCCCAATATAAATGAGCTCATGGTTGTGGTCACAGAAAAGGGGGCTTATTAGAAAAGGGGTTCATAGTGTCTATGATCACTGTAAGATTCGTCCTGCAAAATGGAGCTGAATGTCTTGTGTTGCAACTCAGAGCAGGTCTCTCTGTCCCTTTATGTTTTGTCCCTGGTATCTAGGAGATGAACTTAAGCATCGCTAATGACACTTGGATGATATGTCGCCTGTTAAGGCACAAATTATATTGAATTTTATTCTTATTCATCTATGTATTTAATTATTTATGTATTTATTTATTTATTTATTATGTTTTGATGTAATAAAATGTTTGTATGTTGTTGGGGTCATAAATTTTGGCTCAGTTCTCTGGGAATCACGACCACTGTTCTGCTTCTCGCTCTGCTGAGACAGGACCTTAAGAGAACTGCGTATAAGCAAATGGCCAAAAATCTCAAATAACTGAAGCAATGTTGTAAAGAAGAATGGTCCAAGATGATCTGAGAGACTGATAAAGTCATACACACCTCCAGGGTCCGGGTTCGATTCCCGGCCAGGCTCGATTCCCGTCTCTGTGTGCATGGAGTTTGCATGTTCTCCCTGTGTTTGGTGGGTTTCCTCCGGCTACTCCGGTTTCCTTCCACAGTCCAAAGATATGTAGGTTAGGCTAATTGGCGTTCCCAAATTGCCCGTAGTGTGTGTGTGTGTGTGTGCCCTGCGATGGATTGGCACCCTGTCTAGGGTGTACCCTGCCTTGTGCCCTATGTCTCCTGTGATAGGCTCCAGGCCCCCGCGACCCTGAATACAGGATAAAGTGGTATAGAAGATGAGTGAGTGAGAGTGAGTTATATACTGTTCTTCTGAGGTTGTATTTTCCTAATACTAAGACTAACTTTTAAACAGGACTGTAGATTACCAGGGTGCAGAAATTTGGTCTACACCTTCATTTCACTAAACTTTCAACGTCTTATTTCCTTCCCTCTAATCTTCTTCAATCACAAAAATGAAACACTTCCAAGACTCACTCTGGTCATAATACTGCTGTAATGACATTTCTGGGGTCATTAAACTTCAATGTGGGACATTTTATGGATCTTTATGTTTACCACTAATAATCTAACATTTTTGTTTAATCAAAGCTCTTGTATGTTTAATAATAATAATAATAATAATAATAAATTATTTCATTTCACTCACCAATGTTAATACTATTAAGAAAAAAAACTCTAGTTGGTTGGTTAGTCTCTGAGATAATAATAATTAAAGGAATATCTTCCAGGAAAGTCCCTTTTGTAGTGCTAATACTAAGTGTTCCAGATCTTAATTCAAGAACTCTATCGTATTGCTTAGTTTATTCAGATTAACATAAAGTCTGTCAACATAAAGAAACTGTGAAAGTTTTACAATTTTGCAAAATTGAAGCTAGAAGTTCCCCAAAATACAATATTATCTACTAATAACCTCTAAACATTTTCTAACAACTGCTCAAGTGTCTACATTTTATTTTCAACTGTGGACTTTCTGAATCATCAGCCTGAACCTAAAAATGCAATAACAAAACTTTTTAAAGTTTTCATTAACTTTTGAAGATCTTCCCAGGAAAGCAAGCCCAAAACTGAGCTCTGCTGCAGAGGAGAAGTTCAGGAGAAGATCCGGGTGGAAACTTAAGTGTCTGAGGGAGGAAAGGAGAGTCATCTGCAAAGCAATGGTATGACTATCCGTGCCAGGATAGTACTTTACCAAGAGATCAGGTATAGAGGAGCAAGTACTGAACCTTGTGGGACACCAGTAAAGAGTCTATGTGGCGCAGATGTGGATCCCCTCCATGTCACCTCGTATAACCTATATTCAGGTAGGAAGTAAACCATTGCCATGCCATTCCACAGATTCCAAGGCTTGTAGTTCTTGTGGTTCACTGTGTCAAATGCAACTGAGAGGTCTGGGAGGATGAGCACAGATGACAGTTTGGCTGATCCAACAGCATGGGGTTTTCAGTGACAGACAGAAGGGTAGTTTCTGTGGAATGTTTGAACCCAGATTGGTTGGGATCATTGAGGTTGTTCTGCAAGGGATAAAGAGACATTGTAGATTGTAAACAATGTATTTAAGAATTTTAGAAAGAAAGAGAGAAGTGATACTAGTTACTGATGTCTGCTGGATCCATTTGATAAAGAAGACAAAGTAATTCTGTCTGTCACTCTGGATAAGAGTTTAAAAATGATAGATGGTCTTTTGACTGTGAACAGTAGCACTGCCACAAGCTCTCCTATGGCAAATGTCTAACTAAAAAAACTGATTTTTTAGTTTAAGCAACACACTCGATTCTACTTTATGGCAAGAAACTTTAGTCATTGGAGATCACAGATCCTTATCCGGTTACAGTTGTTCTTTACAACACTCTTTACTAGCTTTAACGCACACTTGTCATTTCAACCACATACAGCTGGATGAAGTACCCACTGAGAAAAGAGTCCCTCCAGGACCATGGTGCTACAAAAACCACACAGAACTACGTTAGATTATAACACAGGACCGCATAAAGTCTGTGTGTTTGTGTACAAATGAGTGCAAACAGTGCAAAAAAAGTGCAATTACTGCTAAAAAAAAACTCAACCATAATAACAACAACTAAATACAGAACAGATGCACCGTAAAGGGCAGTGCAGCGGCTTTACACAGTTTTAGGACGGCTGAACTACAGCTGACAGCACACTACTAGGTTTATGATATGCTAATATACTGTAGTTTACAGATTTAATGTTAAACTACCTTTTAGTAAAATCAAAGGACAGTATACACAGAATATGATTGTCATTTGAATTCTTTTAAACGTGCTAGTTTGACTTATTTTTCTTCCTACCTCACCATCCAACTGTGTCACTGCACGTGTGCTCAAACTGCTGGGATTCGCTTCTTACCATAGATAGTAAAACTGGTGTGATAAAAAAATATATTCTAAATCAGCACACATAACTTAAGCACATCATATAAATTAAATCTTTATTGAGTTAAGTTTACTTTGATTATGATCCTGAGATAAAATAATCACTACGCAAGCATTTTAGTGCCACCAAAAAGGGCTTGTCTCTGACCAAGATTAGCCTCGTCTCCCTGCCAGACGCATAATGCCCACAAATCTCTTTTCTTGTTGTCAGTGAGGAACTGATAGAAGTGTTTTTCAGGTTTTTAACCTCAGATGTACTGCCGTTCCCCCATACACAACACCTGAATGGCACTGTGAAGCACAGACCAAATAGCGTCTGGTTTGGTTTTCAGGTCTGACGTCACATGTAAGAGCTCTATATAAAGTTTGTGACACTGAGACTCTTCTGCACTCGTCGCTCAGTGAACATCGTGTTCCTCTTCTACGTCTGATTCCATCATGAAGCTCCTCGCTGTAGTTCTCCTTCTGCTTCCGCTCTCAGGCTGTCTGGCTGAAGTCGTCAATGATTTTACTGTCAAGTGTCCACTTAACCTTCCACAATTCTTCATTACGGTGAATAACAAAGTAACTCCTCCCACTGTGCTTAGTGATAATAATAATCCGGATCGCTATAAACAGATCTGTCAAACTCTAAATGATACAGCTGAATTTGCAACACTGTACGACACGATGAACAAGATTCCTGTTTACTCAGCATACAGGTTTAAAGGGCGAATGAACTGCACAAGACTGAACAAGTGGTACATTGAGCCTCAGGTGAGTCCAGCAAACGGCATCTTATTTATAACTTTTTGTTCTAAATTACATAACTTGTTTTTACAATGGCTTATTTTGAAAAAAATAATAAAATTTCAGGTATACAACTAAATGTTTCATTTCATTATCTAAATATATCACTACTACTACTATTAATAATAATAATAATAATAATAATAATAATAATAATGTGTGGTACAATATCAGTAAATGTTATTTACTGTGAACTGCAATTTTAAATGTATATTGTATGTATAACTATTATTATATTATTATTGATTTTTATTACTACTAATAACGTCTAAAGTTTAAAATGAATAATATTATATTACTTTAAAATAAATCTTAAAAGTGTAATATAATGAACAATAACAATAAATTTATTATTATTATTATTATTAATATTTTCTTTTTTTTTTATATAAAAATGTGAAGACACAGCAGTGAAAGAAACACATATAGACACACACACACACACTTTGGAAACACCAATTAGCCTACTCTGCAAGTGTCTCCCATCAAACACGGGGAGAACATGCGCGCGCACACACACACACTAGGGGGGCTCGAACTTTCGATCAAGAAGGTGTGAAGCTCCAGTGTTAACCACTACGCCACAGTGCCGCCATGTTATATTATTTATAACAGTTATGTTACTGATACTAAAAGGGAAAACACACAGCATGAAGGGTACACGGATTTTGATGGGGAACATCTAATAATTTGTTATTGTGATATTCTTTGATGTCATATAGATCAGTGTTTCTCAACTGGTGGGTCGGGAACATTTTCAGTGGGTCGCGGAGTGTGTGGTCAAAAAAACAACAAAAGTTTAATTTTTAACTTATTTTTGCTTATACCGGACTTTTATTTTGAAATGCGCGCGCGTTTGACACGTGAAATTTCATTTAATTATAGCAACAAATATGTCGAAAGTACGACCCCGAATATGTAAAGTATGGATTTACATATATTGACGACAAAAAAGGCTGAAAACCTCAGTGTGTCATATGCAGTGCGGTGCTCTCACAGGAGAGCATGAAACCTTCTCAATTAAAACGACATTTAGAAACCAAACATCCCGGTTGCAAGGACAAACCTGTGGACTATTTTCAAAGGCGACTCCAAGAGCTGAGGGCATCACAAAAGTGCCAAACAGCTTCATGTTCAAAACAAGTACAGGCGCATCTTACTGTGTAGCTCACCGTCATGCAGGATGAGTGTTAATGTGTTAGTAACAGTTCAGTTTAGTTCATGGTAACTGAACCTTTCCTTACCCAAACCACTGTTTACAGGATTTGTCGTTTTTACTTTGTAATATTCCTATAATTTGATACATTTTGTTAAATGACAGCAATAAAATATTGTTTATTTGTAAGTCTTGGTGATTTTCTTATGATTTATCTGTCACTACTTGTGTATGTTAACAAATAAATACAAATTAATTATAATTCCTAAAATTATATTAGAGTTCCGAAAAATTTGGGTCGCAGCTTGATGACCATGTAAAAATGTGGGTCCCATGGCCAAACCAGTTGAGAACCACTGATATAGATCCACTTAAATCTAAGCAAAAACATAATTAATGTTCAAATTTATTAGAAAAGCAAATTATTAATTAGTAATGATAAAATTTTTAAGTTGATTATTTTTGTAAAAATGGTTCACAACCTAAAACTTCTGCCAGGGCATATAAACTTATGAGCAGTGTATTACCTTCCCTACAGATTTTTTTTTTTTTTTTTGCTTTGTTTTGTTATACACAAACTTTGTGTGTGTGTGTCCCTTGTATCTACCTTTGCAGCTGGATGATTCACAGAAGGGAAAAAACATGGAACGTGTGTCTGATATGGCGTATACTAAACTACACCCTAAACCTAAACAGGCTCTGGATGGATATTATGAAAACACTGGATATGACAGAGGGCATCTGGCCCCAGTTTACCAAGCCAACTCACAGAGCTGTGCTGATGCCACCTTCACCCTGACAAACGCTGCTCCACAAAACCCATCATTCAACCGCGGGAAGTGGAAGGTGACAGAGAGGAATATGAGTATAAAACTGGATACAGATTGTAAAAACATGGAAATGTATGTAGTAACTGGAGTCGTGCCGGGTAACAATAAGATGAATAATGTAGTAGTTCCCAGTCATTACTGGACGGCGTACTGCTGCGCTGACAACAATAAAAAAATCTCAGGTGCTTATATTGGAGAAAACGAAAAAAAGAAGAATGTAGAGGAAATTTCTGTTGATGTCCTTGAGCAAAAATTAACAGGCCTGTATAATATTAATAATGGCTTCATTGTGTTTGGTAAAACATGCTAATGAAAAATAATGATACCAGAAACAAACCAGAAGCGTAAAGTTATGCGTAAAGATTAGAAACATCTGGCCATTCATTCTTAGAGTGCATATGGGGAAGAATTAAATAACTGTTTTTATACAAATAACAATTTTTTTTAAAAATTATTATTATGAGGTATTTGGGGAAATTTTAATAGACTTTTGAAAAAGATATTTCTTGCTAAAACGTCTTGTTAACACATTGTGATAATATTATGCCATATTGCGGTAATTTATCTCTCCTCTTTCCTTATTAATTAAAATAAATGATAAAAGAAGTTTTACTTTTAGCTCTGAGATGTTTTATTATTATTGTTATTATTATTATGCACTTTATTTATGCAAAAAGAATGACCTATAATAACTTTCACCCTTTTATGCATAGATTTTGAAAAAGCAAGTTTAAGCAAATTCAGCTTACATAATTTACTAAATAGCATTGTGTCAAACAGGTAATAGGTCTCCTGTGTGATATTTACATTATATTTTTTCTAAAATTAAAACAAAACAATTTTAAAAGGAATTTAAATTTCTGGTGAAAATAAAAACTTCTTGCCACTAGATGTTAGCAGTGTGTCTACATACTGTACCGTTAAGCGATGCTGTAACAGCAACAAAGGCATTAACCCACTAACACTCTACTGTATAACAATAACGGATGTTAAATCTAAGCTGTACTGAGCGCGAGACTCACAAAATCACTCCTCTACACACGCTCTCACGCCACACTTCCAATTTCTCACACTTTCATACTTAAAACAACTGTCTGTGGAAGACACGAGGAAAATCACTGAGCTAATGCTTCTCTTCCACTGGCAATTTTATTTTCAGCATCTTTTTCTTCTCTTCCTTTTCTTCTGCCCTTCTTTTGTATTAATAATGATTCTTCTTTTACTGCCCTACTGGGGAAAAAAACACATTAGTGTATTACAAATATCTTGTATAGTACATTGCAAGTACACTAAAAACAAAATTGTACCATCAGTTAATATATAAAAAATATACTAATTAATACACTTTCCAGAAATGTGTTTTTTTTTAGGGGCATTAAAAAAAATTATATATACACTCTAAATATTTATGGAATCATATCGTTATTATTTTATTTTCATCTGTAAATTTCATGTTTTTTTAGGTAGTTTGAAATTAAGTAGCCTACACGGTTTAAGCTATAGAACGTATTGTCTAATGTGTTGTTGCTAAATCTTATGTACTTTGCTTCTGGTTTAACGGCTCCGTAGCTCTCGGCCAAGGTTTTCAGTCTCTGTGTAACAGAATCAACACACCAGGTTTAAACTAATACTGTACCTGTAGATTCTAATACTAATGTCTGTCTGTGTTCAGTTCATATTTTTGTACGTGTGTTTATCAGACAACCTGACTTTGTTGAGGACAAATAAATTAAAGGGTTTCTTTTTGCTGTTTTTCTTTCTTTCTTTTTTTTTTGTAACCTTGTGCAGTGAAATTAAATCTGTTGAACTCATGAATGGAATCTGCCTCGTCATTACTGACGTAATGTCTTTCACTGGCCTTAAAATATATTATACTGTAGTTTTACTGTAGAAAATGCATTCAGCTTTTCTAAATGTCCTAAACTCCTATACTGTACTGGTAACACATTTGAAATATAGTATTTCAAGATAAGATTGTGTGTACTACAAGGTATATTTTTATTAACCACAAACTGTACCTTTTTATTATTTGGAATTGGTCAGAAGTATAACAGCATGCTACAGCTGCAAATAGAATATATTCATTATATATCATTTGTAACAGTAAAAATTGATGTAATGCACTTTACATACATTAAATATTTACTTTCATTCTATTAATCACTGTGTCAGGTACAGTATGTACATTAGTATACACACAGCCATATACTTTAATTTTACTAAGTATACTTGAAGTTTTTCAAACATAAAAGTATAATTAATACACTTAAAATTGTGCTTTTATTCTGTATAATTTAATTACATCTTAAATGCACTTAGTACGAACTTAGTATACTAGTCATTAGCACACTTAAATATGCTTTGGCATGCTAGGATTTAATATACAGTGCCATGAAAAAGTATTTTTTTGCATATTTGTCACACTAAAATGATAGAGATCATCAAACTAATTTTAATATTACATGAAGATAACCCGAGTAAATACAAAATGCAGTTTTTAAATAATGATTTCAAGTACTAGGGAAAAAAAGCTGCCCAAACCTAACTGGCCCTATGTGAAAAAGTAATTGCCCCCTAAACCTAATAACAGGGACCAAGGCGCGCTGATGCACATGTGGAGTGATGTCTGGCCCATGCAGTCTGATCCAATAGAAGAGCTACAGTAGCTCAAACTGCAGCAGATATTAACGTTACCCCATAGAAAGGAGTAAGAACACACAGTGCATCACTGTTTTTGTGGCAATGGGTGGACCTACTCAATATTAGGCAGGTGGTCATAAAGTTATGGCTGATCAGTGTAAATTGCTAAAGTGAATTTCAAACAAAGACAATATAATTTTTTTTTATTTTGACTTGCTACAATGATCAGTTCTATAATTTACTCCTCTATCGATAAACACAGAAGGCCATCAGTGATGCAGATTAGGAACAGGACTTCTGAGAGCCTACAGGAAGAGCACGTGTCTCTCACTCAGATTGTCAGAGAATCCTAAAAGAAAAGACAGAGATTAGAGGAAGATCATGAAGAAATTTCTGCCAGTTTCCCCTGAGTTCGACATCACATTGATCTTAGAAGGGAACAAAATCACATCTTACAGATCAGTTGGTCACGTGAATGCTTGGCCAGTCGATGTGCAAAGAGCTCAGCAGCTTGTGCAGAAACGTCCTGCAGTAACACACTGTCTTCAACCCCATCATCTGTCTGTGTTCCTCCTACAGCTTCAGGATCAGAGCCACACTGTTCCTCACACTTACAGTGGAACTCCAGTCTAAACCTCCACATCGTGTAAACCAGACACGTGTTCGTGTTTAGTCTACAAGTTATCAGTTTAACAGCTCTGTGTGGTGACAGTTGTCTCTTATTCAGCAGTAATAATGTTTATCACACAAAAAAAGGCCTGTTTTAGTCTCTGTGTGAAATCTTCTGTCGTACACACACAACAGTGAGAATCATAAACACACACAAGTGGAACATTTTCATGTTAATCGGAATTCAGTACTTTTCCCGTTTCATACAACGTGTAAGAGATTTCATGTCTGTACACATACAATAACTGCAGTATAACTGGAATATGTTTTATTATTGCATTTACAGTGAATCAGTATTTTAATCAGTAAGGGAGCATTTTTAAAGAAAATCATGATTTTTTTTCACCTGTGTAAAATAATTCTACTCAGTGTTTCTGATGATCTACTTTCTGTCTATCTGATTATCTATCTATAATGCTCTAGGTGTGTTTAACTGAATTATTTAATCAGTGCAGCTTAATAAAACAACTTACAGGATTTAGTCTTGATTCTAAACTTTTGGTCACATTTGGAGTGTGTTTTTGATGTTTATCTATATGAGGACCAGAGCTGTACCAGTGAAACCATGAAACCATTATGCAGTCAATTTCAATTCAGTTTATTTTAAAGGCTGAAACTAAAAGACCAAAGATCTGTAAAGTAACGAATTTAAAAGAAGTAAGATTTTTTGTTAAAAACATACATACAAAACATACCTTGTAACAGGACACTCGGCATACAGTACAAAGTGAACTGAAACAAACAGAAAAATTGATTAATTAATTAAGAGTAAACACTCCTCCTTAATGAGTAACTGGGACGGATCTATAATGAGAAAACACCTGACATTAAGGACACTGATAAGCCAAAGACAAGAGATGAATCTTTAAGCAAGTTTTAAATTGGTTAAGTGTTGGAGTTGATCTTACACTAAGGGACAGCGCCTTCCTCAGTCTACAGTAGGTACTGCTACTGAAAATGTGCAACCACGCGTGTGTTTCAATTGAGACCAAAGAACATGAAGAAGGAGTTTGTTAGTAAAGTTTAAAGCTCTGCCTGATGTATAGAGACTGATCATGTCACTGATGTACTGCGAAGACAAACCAGGTAAGAACTAACAGTAACATTTTAAAATCAACTCTATACTTGACTGGAAGCCAACGTAGAGACTCCAAGACTGGTGTAATATAGAAAGTGTCTTGAATTTGCTTAGATTTTTATTATTAATAACAAGCTACAGGAAACCTGTTTGTTTGAATTCTTTTTTCTTTCTAAGAAGCCATAAGACCTAGAACTATGATGCAGTGTATGCAGAAGCCATCATACATTACACATAATATTGTGTGTGTTTTGTAAGATTCTCTCTTAATCAAGTGTGTTTTTCCCTGGAGTGTTCTCTTGAATGTAAATAGTGATGCACTGTTTTGTGTATGATTAAACGGAATGCAGATATTGTAATTTTCTCTGTCCTCCTAGAATATGCAAAACCTGCAGGTGTATGGTGTATGTGCGGTGGGGGTTTCACGTGCACAAAACTAATGTCCTTTCAGGATCTAGTCTTTATTCTAAACTTTTGGTGTGTTTTTGATGTTTATCTACTTGAGGACCAGAGCTGTACAAGTGAAACTCAATGAAACCATTATGCAATTAATTTTAATTCAAATTATTTTAAAGCACTTTTTTAAAGAAAAAAAAACCCTAAAACAATTAAGTGCTGTAAACTAAAGAATTTAAAAGAAGTAAGACCTCGACCTAGCCCCACAGATGCCCTCTGACCCTTAGGCAAGTACAATGACCCTAGTTGGCCTGATGGTGGTACTATTCAATTCAATTCAATTTTATTTATATAGCGCTTTTAACAATGGTCATTGTCTCAAAGCAGCTTCACAAAAATGA
>JAQMYJ010000010.1:21775988-21796826 GCA_030014305.1 Clarias laeviceps | reverse complement strand
CTTTTTATACTTCCGGGTTCGCGACCGCATTACTTCCGGGTCCTCGTGCCGGCCGCGGACTGAGTGTGCATGACAATCTGGACTTAAATCCGATTGTGATGCTGTGGCAAGACCTTAACCAGATTAAACCCTCCAATGTGGCTGGATTAAAACAATTCTGAGAAGAAGAGTGGACCAAAATTCCTCCACAGCAATGTGAAACTCACAGCCAGTTATCGCAAACACTTGATTGTAGTTGTTGCCGCCAGTTATCAGGTTTAAGATTCAAGATTCAAAGAACTTTATTAACCCCAGAGGGAAATTGTTTAGGGGGCAATTACTTTTTCACGTAGGGCCAGGTAGGAGCTTTTTTTCCCCTTAATAAATGAAAAATTTTAAAACTGCATTTTTGTATTTACTCGGGTTATCGGGTGACTTATTTTGTTTGATGAACTGACTCATTTTCAGAAAGGGGCAAATACTTTTTCATGGCAGTGTATATACTTTGTGTATTATATTTGATATGTATATGATATATATTGTATATCATCTCGAGCTCATGAAGTGAGCATCCAAGCAGTGACTCACTCCTCCAGAAAGATCTCGACAAACTTCCCAAAGCGACTGGAGTTGTCGTTCCGCACCGTTTTGGCATTCCCGAAAGATTCCAGCAGAGGAGTTGCCTCCAGGATCTGGTGTTGGAGAATTCCAGTTAGCACTGATTTCATTTACAAGCGAAAATACAGAATTCAAAAAAAATCTTTGATCTCACCTCAATCTGTGAGCACGAGAGCGTGAAGAATAAAAACAAAGAAGGACGATTATAACATGAACATCCGTACAGAACCGCTCTATAAACACTTTATGCTAATACACAATGCAGTCATTCGGTAAGAAGTGACTATAATCAGGTGTTCCTTCATCAGCTACTCTTTTTCCTCTCTCTTAAAGCTTATATGATTAAAATAAAACCAGCACAGCTTGAGGAGTACCTGTTGTGTTACGTTCCGCTCGTGGTGTATGGCAGTGAGGTATCGCAGGACCAGTTTGGTGGCTTCCGTTTTTCCCGATCCACTCTCCCCACTGAAACATCAACACAGTAAAACTGCAAAGAGTTTCAAACTTTACACACATGCTATTGTGCAGCCTGGCTGAATGTAGCAAAGAAAAGAAAGTTGCCAACTTAAATTCAAGACATTGGTCTATATTCAGGTGTGGAAATTTCACTTTATTTAGGATATAATGAGAAGATATCAAGCATTGAAATACATGATACAAAATATATAGCTAACCTGATGATAATGCACTGGTTCTGCTTGGCGTCCATCATTGTCGTGTAGGCAAGGTTCGAAATTGCAAAGAGATGCCTGGAGCAAACACAAACAAACCAAAAAGTCAATCAGGTCCTAAATCCTATTTATTTATTTATTTTTTCATCTGAACCACATCAGTACTGTCCTTGTTCTGTTAAATTATTAGGGACAGTCAAATGTAACTAACCTGAAATACAGCAGGTATCATTTCTGTCTCTGAGGTCACTCTATCTTTAAACAACACACCAACAATCTTATTCTCACATTACAAAATGTGTCCATCAGTTCATTCAGTTAGGAACAAAACAGCAGGTTGAAGAAATATGAGATGTGCTCTCTCCCAACAGTTCCAAATAACCAATTAATGATCATTATTGTTCCTAAGGAACAATCACTGCTCATCAATGTTTCCAGTGATCAATCTATGATGCTTATTCTTCCTAGAGACAAATCAATAATCACCATAGGCTCTGTTTTAATGACCAATCGCCGCTCACCACTGTTCCCAATAACTAATCAATGATCCTTATTGTTCCCCACAACCAAACACTCATCATCATAGTTTCCATGACCAATAAATGTCCATTACGGTTTCTAATGACCAATTATTGCTCAACATTATTCCCAAAAGCCAATGACTGCATATGCAGCATATTCAAATGATCATGATTATTAAAAATATGTATATGTTCATTCTACATTATCCAGAGGTTTTTAGAGCCTAGAATTTATATACTTTTCCCCACACATACGTTAACAGAGCACAAATTCCTACTAATCATGAAATTTCTTGTCAGTGTATAACGCATGTTTTAGTGCTACATTAAATTAGGAAATTATAGTACAGTTAAGTATAATGTTTAGACAGCAGTGTAGTTGTGTGACAGTTTTGTGTAGATGAAGCTGCGTGATTCAGTTTTGCACTCACGGCGGGTTTTCTCCTAAGCCATGGCCGTTATACTGCATGACCTTGTCTGTTCCATAGATGTTCAATAACTTGTATGGATTCACTGATAGCAGAATACAGCCGATATAAGTCTAGGAAAAAATAAAGAGAGTGGGAAACAAGCCCACAACACAGTTTTATTCTATAAAAGTATTTGATTAGATGTCTGAAAACCTTCTGACTAATACGAAGTACTGACACTGGAGACTCCTTCCATCAGTGTTGAGAAAAATCTCTATATAATACCATATCAATGATGGCATGTTCTTCATTGCTATAAGTACAATCCTTGTAAATTAGTTACAACAGAAATTATATGGAATTTCTGTGTCTGAGATGGTGTTATGAAAAACATTTTAACCTTCTGACCAATAAAAACTAATTTCATTTGAAACAGTATGTGGACTCACGTATATGAGCTCCCGTTCAAAGCGACTGTTCAAGTTCATTAAAACTGCTGCTTCTGTTAATTCCCTACGAAGAAGATATACTGTAGTTGATCATACATTGTAATGTCATTTAATTAAATAAATGCTTTGTGAGTATTTCGTTGTGCATTTGTACATATACAGATTTTCTTACTCTAACTGTGTCATGTCCTCAAGTCCATCAGCTTCTCTTTTCTCCCTGTAACTCATGGTAGGCAGACTTCTTATAGAGTACATCTGTTTACAAAACAGGAATTAGTCGTATAACTGAGATTCTTACACTTCTAGTAGCAAAACATGTCACCGTTTCAATTATTTTCCTTGTGCTAAAATAATCTGATTACAATCATTAATTGTAACCCCAACTCATTCAGACTTTTAAAGTTCTCTTTAACAAATTAGGTCAGTGAGTCAAGTCAAAGCAAAGATACCAGCTGTCAAGGAAGTAACCTGAGCAAGGATATAATCAGTTGTGTAAATCTCATCTGATATCCCGTGTATTCAAAGAGCTAAACCCTGCTAGAGATAGTTAAGCTTGGCTAGGCCTTTTGTGCAACCTCAAAGCCACACAGACTTTCAGCAGTGACCTTTCCATCATTACCAACAGGTAAAACTATACCAGGTTTGGTGAATTAAATTCATTATCTATAAATATATCTGACATGAGCTAAATCCTACACTGAAAGCAGAATATGTAGTGTCTGATATCTGAAATGTTTATTCAATCTTAAGATAAAGAATGCTTGATGAAACTACATTTCATTTCATGTTTTCATTTTATAAAATGTCTTTATACAGTTAGGAGATTGACGTCTCAGTCACTTAAAATAAAAGTAAACTAAGTTACCTTATCATACCAGTGGCCTGTGGGCTCCCCTTCCCGATCTGGTACCCACTGAACCTCACCTTCCCTGGGCCCAGCACCAAATGATGGCAGAAGAAGGTGGTCAATCATATTTTCATCACGGTACATAGACCACTTGGTAAGATTTTGTACAGTCCCATGAGGTAAAACCTTCTCTGCAGCCCACACATCCTCTGCACTTTGTCCCTCCCTTGTATTCATAGCCCAATGCTCTTCAGCACCTTTTCTTTGCGGGGACACAATTGCATATCTACCGTCCGGTCCAATAATCAATCCAGATGCCGTAACAGTAGATAGGGCTGACGGCAGCTGATAGGAGGCATTTTTTAGGGCAGTGTTTTTTAGAATGTCTTGCAGTTGAGGAGACGATGCAACTGCAAAACCTTGCATGAGAATGGATTCGTTAGGTAATCGGTAACGGGCATTACGAAGATTTTGGTTTAAAAGGGCTTGTGAAAGTTTGGGATTGGTGGCATAACTATGAGGATCCGCATATAAAATAGAATCATCTGGTAGTCGGTATGTGGCTTTGCGAAGGTTTGGGTTTCTCAAGGCCTCTGCTAGGTTTGGACTGATGGGTTTGTTATTTAAAAATATTGATTCATCTGGAAGCCTAAATGAGGCCTTTTTCATGTCCGCATTTTTAAGGGCACTCGCTAGGCTTGGTGGGTGTACTGGATTAGCACTGATTATACTGCCATCAGGTAGCCTATAGCTAGCATGACGCATGTTTGGATTCTGCAAAGCACTTGCCAGATTAGGGGAAGGGGTGGTAAGCTGTGTGGTTATAATAGACCCATCTGGTAATCTGTATCTAGCATTCCGCATCTGTGTGTTCTGAAGTGCACGTGTTAAATTTGGGGAGGTAGGCTTTGACTCAGGAAAAACAATTGTGCCATCACTTAATCTATAGGATGCTTTTCGAATCATTGTGTTTTGAAGTGCACTTGACAGAGCTGGAGAAGTTGGTTGCACTTGCTGCTCTGTAAAAATGACCGTTCCATCTGGCAGCCTATAGGATGCGTTTCGAATGTTATTGTTTCTAAGTGCACGGGACAGATTGGGAGAAACTGGCCTTTGGTGGTAATCTCCAATAATGGAATTGTCTGGAAGTCTGTAGGAAGCATTTTTAATGTTTGGATTCCGCAAAGCACTGGATAGATTTGGAGAAGCGGCTTGTTGATGCTGTTGTTGAAGCGGGTCTGTGGTGATTATAGTACCATCTGGAAGTCTATAAGAAGCATATCTTATGTTTTCATTATTTAAGGCATTAGAGATGTTTGGTGAAAAGGGTTGTTGTAGCTGGGGCTCCATATTTATTATGGTCCCATCGGAAAGCCTGTAGGAAGCACTCCGAACATGTTGATTTTGTAAAGCATTAGTGAGCATTGGAGAGGTAGCTGGAGCCACCATTTGCCTGCCATGTACCAGTGTGCCACCTGGCAGATTGTAGCTGGCACCACGGACTTGAGGATTATGCAGTGCATTTGACAAAATAGGGCTCTGGGTATAACCACCCATGGGAACATAAGAATGGGTTTTCCTTGATTGAGACAGTTGTGTTTGGTAAGAAGCATTCCGGATTTGTTGGTTTAGCATAGCATTTGAGAGAACTGGTGATCTCCGTGGACTTTGGCCATATCTGGATCCTCTCCTTTGTAAATGTGTTCGATAAGAAGCATTTCGAACATTGGGGTTTTGAAGAGCATTAGTAAGGAGGGGACCAGAGCCTGGCCCTTCTATGTAGTCATACTGTGACACAACTGGAGAGTAACGGGAAGAAGGCATTGGTAGAACTGTTTTGTAAGAGGCATTATGAAGGTAAGGGTTTTGAATCGCACTAGACAGTGTTGGAGATGCTTGCAGACCTATACCCTGTCCAAGAACTTCTGCTTCAGGAGCATATGGTGACATTGATGGCTGTAATGATGGTGAGCCAGGAAGCTGTGCCATTTCAGGAGCATATGGAGAGCCTGGCCTTTGCAGTGGTGAGACAAATGATGCTTCACGGACTTGAGTATTTTGTAAAGCATTTGATATAACAGGGGAAGCTAGTGTCTCAGGATAATGGTGTAGAACGGTTTGTGGCACTGGAGCTACTTGAGGCATTGGAGTGTAAGTAGTGCTAAGCAAATTTGGATTTTGTAATGCATTTGATATGTGGGGTAAAGATGGTTGCTCAGGAAATTGTTCTATACCAGTGACTTCAGGGACATAAGGTTGCATAAGTTGTTGGAAGGGTGAGTTAAAAGAGGCATTGTAAATACTTTGATTTTGTAAAGCACTAGCAACCATGGGTGCCTGAGGCACATTTATCATTTGATCAAATTCCACAGGGACCGGTTCTATTGCAGTAGGATAAGGATATGCTTCAGACATCTGAACATTTTGAAAGGGACTTGAGATAATAGGTATGGGTGATGTATGAGGGGAAGGAGTACGCATTGGTAATGGTGAAGCATGTCTGATAGAAGGGTGAGGGGAGGTTGGTCTGGGCATGTGCCTAATGGAAGGTTGGGGTGATTTAGGACCAATGTGCTTTACAGACGGCTGTGGTGAAGGAGGTCCTCGCCTCAGAGACTGCCTGGCCATGAGAGGACGGCCAAGACCAACAGGTCTTTGTGTATTCCGTGTGGGACTTGCTCGTCCTGGGGGGATCCCCATTCCAGGATGCTGACCTGGAAGCTTTGGTGAAGCTCTGAGATCCTGTGCCATGACCGATCTGTTGCTACGTATGGATGCTCGAGATGGAGGCATTTTTTTGGTTGATGTGCCCAAACGACCCATTTGACCCACAGACGGTTTTACTGTTCCCATGGGAATATTTGGACGTCCCATTCCACGCATTTGACCAGGTGTTCCGAATGGGGGTGGGTTCCTCATAAGACGGGTTGACCTACGAGAAAAGTTGGGTGATGGTGAACTTTGCCCAGCAGGCAGTGGAGGTTGAGGAGATTCTGAACCAACTGCAAAACTTCTCCGTGAAGGTGTAGGTGATGATCTTTGAGCTGGAAATGGGGAACGTGGCCTATTGAAGTCCAACTGCTGAACACTACCCATAGGGTGCCTGCCCATTCGTGGAGAGGCTGGAGGGCTTATTTGCCTAGGAGGTGATGCGGAACCATGAAGCTTTCTTGCACCAAATGGACGATGAGTTATTGAGGGGGAAGGAACTGGACTCGGTCTCCTTACTGAGGCACGGGGAGAATGGAGTGGGCTTTGCTTGTGGATGGAACTATGAGCAGGAGCTGGATGGCTTGTGTGAAATGAAGGCATTCGACTAGGCATTTGCCGGGTCATAGGAATTGGGGAAGACCTGGCTTCGATGAATGAGGCCTGAGGCTGGAAATGACGAAAGGCTGCTGGAGAAGCAGGTGGGCTGACTTTCCTTTGTCCAAATGGGGAAGGTGAACGTTGAACATGTGGAGATGACATTCCTCTTATTGGAGATGGAGGCAGATCCCTAGCAATAAATCCCCGTATGGAGGGCTGTGGAGAGGGACTCTGTCTTCTCCGTATGGAGGGCTGAGGAGAAGCGTGAAAGCTTTGTCTCTGTATGGGAACTTGGGGAGGCCCTACATCCATTAATGGCTCTGTAAATCTTTCTCTTGTTAACATTGGGGACATGGGTCTTTGTACAGGGGAAGCCATCATTCCCATGGACCTCCTGCTTGGTGTAGGTGATGGAGGGAAAGTACCACCTTGAACCATGGGTGTCATATGTGGAGTCTGAATGTTATGGCTCACAAACCCCTGAGGACTATTAGCTTGCTTAATTAACATTGCAGTTGGTGTGGGAACCTGGGGTATCCCTGGGTGCAGCAGCTCTTGTGTTTGTACAGGCACAGGAAACCCACCATCCATGAGTGGACCAGAAATGAATGGTACATTTACAGGATCATATTGTTGTGGCAAAGGAGGAAGTTCAACTGCTATCCTTTCTTTACCAAAAAGTTTTACTTGAGGCCTTGGAACTCTGAACATCTCTCCTTGAAGATTCATTGGATCTATATCATTAAACTCATCACCCTCCATGACATCATGCATAGTATAACCATATGGCTGGTACATGTTGTAGGAAGATTCAAGATACGGAGAGACACCTGATTCACTGTAACTGAACTGGTAGTCCTGGAGGTATGGGTCTTCATGAGCTCCATATGAATTCATGTACGGATCAGTTGCTCCAACTTCACCGTATAAATTGTCATAGAATTCTTGAGGGTCTTCAAAGTAATCAAACTGACCCTGGTCATAAAACTCAATTTCATCTCCATAACGATCATAACCTTCGTCTATAAGATACTCATTCTCATCATAATATTCCATATTATCAGTGTAACGTGGATCCATAAGGTGCTGTTGGCCATAGTACTCCATTTCCTCTGGGTAGTAGCCCATTTGAGGTTGTGCAGAATATGTGTTATAGTAGTCCAAACCATCATCATAATATTCTCCTCCATTCTGTATTTCCATATGTGGGTTGTAGTACTCATCCTCAATATCATAGTAGTCTTGATCATATGCCTGGGGCTCGTAGTAGTCTACAGGATCTTCATACCAGTCTGTGTTTCTCTGGAATGACTGTCTGTTAAATGCACCAGATCTCATTCTGCTGTGGTTATTATAGTCATTTTCATCAAAATCATGTTCGTACGCGTAGTTGTGATGGCCGTGAGGTCCTCGCATACTTGTTTGTCGGCTTCCCCCAGGAAATCGTTTAGTGCTTGACTGTCCCCAGCGGCCATGATTTCTGTTATATTGTTTCTGTTTCAATTTTGTTGAGAGGAACTTCTTAGTTAGCCAGTTTGTTGCTCCAGCAACTTTACCCAATATCCGACTATGAAGTTTAAAAAATGACCCATCTCCTGCATTCTTTTTTCCGAAAAGTCCTTTAAAAAACCCTGTCTTCTTCTCTGCCGGTTTGTTGCCACCAATTCTAAGTAACATGTAGGATGGCTTGCGTCCAGACTGCTCATTCTGCTCCTTTTCTTTTTTCCTTTTCTTACTGGCTTTAAAGCGCATCAGAAACCTTGGGGCATTCCTCAAAACAGACTTCCTTCTCTTTTTTTTAACCACAAAACTCTTTTGCTTGCCAAGTCCTAGAAACAGCCTAGATGTATTTTTTAGTCGCTTCTTTGAGCTCTTCCCAATTCCAGGGAACCCAAATAGTTTTTTTGTAGGTTCTGGTGCTGGCTCAGGTGGAACCTCTTCCTTCTTTTTCGGCTTTTTCTTTGTTCCTTCTGCCTCAGGTTTGGACTTTGATTTATGGGCATCTTTTGATTTCTTTTTTCCTTTCCTATCTTCTTCACTTTCTTCATTTTCCTCATCTTCCTCATCCTCTTGGTCTTCTTCGTCTTCCTCATCTGATGCAACGTGCTTTGATTTGGACTTTCCCTTTGCTGCTTTGCCTTTAGCGCCACCCTTTCCATGCTTGCGTCCATCCTCTTCTGATTCTTCCTCCCTATCTTCATCACTTAAATCTTCCTCATCCTCAATCGGCTCTGCATCTGAACCCTCTTCTGACTCACTGACCACTTTTGCCCCCTTTCCTTTGTCCTTTCCTTTCTTCCCGTCATCTTTTCCTTTACCTTTGGGTTCTTCTTTTCCTTTTTTCTTATCATCCTTTCCTCCCTTCTTGTCATCTTTAGCCCCCTTTTTGTCATCTTTCCCCTTTTTTTCTTCCTCTTTGCCTTTGCTTTTTTCAGGCTCAGCTTTTCCTCCTTTTTTCGCCTTTGAGTCACCCTTTTTGGCTGGCATTTTGTTCTTTTCCAATTTTGCAGCTTCACAAACAAAGACATAAATTAAAACTTCATTTTAGAATTATGACCAAATTATAAATATATTATAAAAAATTTTACTACATATAATAACAAAGCATCTATGAAAATCAAGTGATTTCATATAATTTTTCAGTTAAACTCGCTGAACTTATATAATTCATGAGTTACAGCAAACTTTATTTAATACGCACAAACATTTTATATCAATCAACTGAAGGAGGGAAGTCCAAAACAAACTAGCCAGATTTAGGAAGATTTAGCAGATGGCATAGATGCAAGGTTGTTTTGTGTCGTTTTTAGCATGGTTAGCTATGACATTTATTTAGTTTTGGGGGGCATGGCAAAAATGTCAATCAACTGTGCCATGACTGCGCATGGTAACTTGCAGATGATGGGAATTTATTAACATACACACGGCATGCAGGCACGTAGAAAAGTATCATCACTGAAACTTTTGTAAATCTGGAAGGGGCAAATGAGACCCGTTCTGAAAAAGGGCAATTACATTTTATAGTAAAAAAAACAGCTATGAAATCTCATTTTGCTAAGCAACTTTGCTTACCTTAGGATGCACTCACAGTCTTTAAGGTGGTGTGATGTGGACTGTCTGGATTGTAACTGGATAAACGTCTGTCCTCATGGTTTCTCTTGTAAGTTCCATGGGTGAAGCGAATTCCTTTGTTGAAATAACCCTGTATTCCACACTCATCCAGACTCTCTTTTCTTCTACCTATCACTTGAAAGACAAAGGCTCAGTTGTAAAACGCATAAACAGGTCATGACTACTCTAGGTCCTGGATCTGACCGTATCGGCTCGGCTCGGCATGGCTAGACCGATCATGAGTGAGGGGTGAAGTAACTGTGTCAGAGGATCTGTGTTGGTGTTTGTTCCATGTTTGTGGGACTGTAGAAGGAGCATTAATTTGTCAGGTCTCCTTGCCTTGATGTAACTTTAGCTCAGGTCTCATTCCAGCATGAATAATGTAGACGCAGAGAGACAGAGAAAGCGTGAGAGGCAGAGAAAGAGAGAGACAGATGGATTCAGATCAATCTCAAAACTCGACTACTTCAAATGTATTGCTGAGCGCTCATAACAAAACATGATGGTTGAATCTAAACACAAATAAACTGTGAAGGAAAATTCAAGATGGAGTTTATCCTGTAAGTTCTGAATGCAATCTTGAAAATTATTCAGTTACAAGTCCATTTTTAGCAGAGTGTTCATGTCTGATGTTGATTAATGTTGATTAATTATTACATAACTCTGCACAGAAGTAAATCTGCTGTAGTTCTGATGTCATATTGGAACAATTTACTTCTGACGCTAATGGAAGGTTACATAACCATGCCTAATCTTATATTTCTTGTATTTTTATCTATCATTGAGCACCGCCTGGTTAATCAAATAAAAAGATAAACATTCTTTACATCAGGAACCTCACCATGAAAGTATCAGAGGTAATTAAAAATAGCATTGTAAGGATGTAACTATAGAAACCAAGGATTGATGTCATTTCATTAAGAGCTACTTTAGACCAGGAACTGCATTCAGACTTGCTCCAGTTTCTTCTCTAGTGGGTCTGAGAGTAAAGCTGAGCTTTGTGATTTGTTTAAAGGCGAGCGTATGTGTGCCATGTTACACCCCCAAAGCTTAAACTTACATTCTAAAGACAACTTTCTGTTACAAAGCACTGAAATTGGAAACTCCTTTCATAAACATAACAAAAACCTTTCCTTCACCTTTCCTTACAGTATGAGCTTTATTTTTATACACTGACCACAATGGGTCCAGTGGGCAGAGTTAATTTCCTTTAGAGGTAAACTCAACCCAGAACGGGTAAAGGATGAACTGATAGACACGTGATAATCATGTGAAAATAAAAGCACTGAAAGTGAATTAGTGATGATAAGTAGAAATAGTCAAACATGCATGTGATTAAATTTGCAAGTGTTTAAGTCATTAAATGTAGCATGATCGTGTTAATGATGGTGATTTAACACAGCAGCAAAGAATCTCTTAGAATCCGGGATTTATCAGAAATTCATCCAACAAAACCTTTGGCTGAGAAACAGAATATTTTCACCAAACACTTATTGCTCTTCTTGTACCTGAGTATCTTTAACTCACTCACCTTAAGAGAAGCTTTACTGCTTGAGTGACTAGTGGATTGTAAATTGACCCATGACGCCACCTGCTGTGTGAAAAAAACAAAAACATTAGATTTAAAACATCTAAAGTCTTGAATCTAATGTATTTGTTTGATTTACAAATAATGATAATAGTAATAATAATAATAATAATAATAATAATAAAATAGTAATAATAATAGATTCTTAATGACAATCATGTGCTATGTGCAGATTTTTTCACAGCTGTAAATTAGATTCACTGTTTACTTATTTAGTTAATGTTTTTATTATATACAGTAGGGAGGATAAAATGAGCAGTAAATAACACACAACAAAATATTAAAAATAAATAAATATCAAAACACTGTAAAAAAAAGCACCAGAAAACAAAAAAATCTTTCCCGTATAATTCACATAAATATATAATTCTGTTCTTTGGATTTTTTTTTAACTCATACTTTCTGTCATTTTAAAATGCAAGAATGAAGGGTGTACTATTAATAAATTGACATTTATGAATAAAATCTTTATAAAAATGTATTATAAAATATTTATTCTTCTCCTTTTAGTGAAAGAAACAAACAAAAAAAGTCTGTGAAAAAAAACCAAACTGGATAAAAAAGCAAAACAACAACAACAAAAACAAATCTGAGGAAAATCTGTCTGTATAAAAATAAAGCTCATACTGTAAGGGACTTTTAGTTTTAATTATGAAATGATCTGCTGAATATGACAGAAAACCAATTTGGCTTTTGATTATAGTTTGAGTTTAAATCACGAATAATATGCAGTTATTTTAAAATAATAATAATAATAATAATAATAAAATAAATCTAAAACAAAAAAAATAAACTAATCATAATGCTTTTTATTGTTTTATTGCTTTTTTTTTTTTTTACTATTTATTTATGCTATTTTACTTTTTAATGTGTTTTATTCTGAAAATGAGTTTAAATTTATTTATTTGAAAGAAGTTTCATACATACAAGGGATTTCTTTTGTGATTTAATAAAGATAACAGTCGCATAATTTATTGAGAATTTCTGTACACATTAAAATGTTATGTATTCATCCCAATATAAAATATAATAAAATATAATTATAATATTACTATAATAACAAATACACATTTATAATAAATATTTATGATTAAATATACATTTATATTCTTACACTGTATTCATTTAAAACGCGATTATCTTTCTTAAATAAAATAAATAATAATAGTAAATAATAATAACAACAACAACAACAACAACACTAATATGACGTCGCAGTTCTTTGAAGACCGCCCCCCACCCCCCACCCACCCCCACCAATTCCCTCGGCAGGTCGCGCGCTTTCTGTCGTGCACGCGCCCGGGGCAGAGCAGACACCCTGAGCGCGCGCGTGCGGAGGCAGGAGGTAGGAGGATGACGATGATGAAGATGAACGGGACCGGCTCGTATGGAGCGGGCAGAACCGGGGCAGAATTCGACCCCATCAGCTTCGCCAAGAGACCGCAGACCATCTTACGGCTCCTGGCCTGGGTAACACACCGGATATCCGGTTATTTCTTTATTTACCTCCATGTCTCATCCTCACTGCGTGTCTGAGCTCATCATCATCATCATCATCATCCTCCCGAATAACACCGACACTCATAATAATAGTAATAATAATAGTAATAATAATAACCAGCTTCTGTTCTTAATGAGTGAAGTGTGTGAGATTATATGTAGGATGCTGTTATGGTGCTGATGACGTCATGGATGTTACCGTGGAAACGCAGAGCTCCATTTTAAAGAGCGTGAGGAATATAATAAGCTGCTAATATAATAAATACAATCATAGAAATAAACTGTGATCAAATGTTTCCACTAAGAGGTTACAGTTAATAATAATAATAACAATAATAATAATAATAATAACAATAATTATAATAATAACAGTGCTGGCATATTGAATTATTATTACATTTTTATCATTTAAAAAAAATATTTTTTTACTACTTATAAAAACATTCAATATACTTCAAGTAATACTGAAAATAAATCCAATAATATTAATAGTAATAACAGTACTTAATAATAATTGTTGTAATGTAATTGTGTATATATATATACTGTATATATTATTATTATTTATTATTTTATTTTTATTATTTTTATTATTATTTACAGTACTGTCACAACAACAGTACTTAATAATAATTGTTGTAATGTACTTGTGTATATATACTGTATCTATTATTATTATTATTGTTATTATTATTTATTTTTATTTATATATATTTATTTTTATTATTATTTACAGTACTGTCACAACAACAGTACTTAATAATAATAATTGTTGTAATGTAATTGTGTATATATACTGTATATATTATTATTATTATTGTTATTATTATTTACAGTGTAGTCGGGTCACTACTAACACTGCCAGTAAAACTGCTGGTAACAGTAATGATGACGAGGTGGTGTAGCGGTTAGCACCGTCGCCTTTCACCTCCAATCTGTCTCCGCCTCGGGGTCTGTGTGTGTGTGTGTGTGTGTGTGTGTGTGTGTGTTAACATGTTCTCCCCGTGCTTGGTGGGTTTCCTCCAGGTACTCCGGTTTCCTCCCACAGTCCAAAGACATGCAGATTAGACTAACTGGTGTTCCTGAATGTCCCATAGTGAGTGTGTGAGTGTGTACACAGGACAAGCGCTACAGAGAGAGACAGATAATAATAATATTTGCTGTGCTGTACAGTGATTGTTGTGATTCCTTTACGTCTCGGTTTATATCACACGTATCTCTTCCTTCTTCTCTCATGTGAGTTAAACTTAATCTCAGGCTGAGCAGAACTCGTGGCTCGGGATGTTGTGATGTGTTGTTTCACCGTTAGTACTGACATAGAGAGAGAGAGAGAGAGAGAGAGATGTATACAGTGATGTGAGCTTTTATTACGTTCTCTAATCCTTCATACCACAATAGAACTGTGTGTGTGTGTGTGTGTGTGTGTGTGTGTTGATCTGATTGTTAACATTAGTGTCTCATCCCGTTTCCCATAAATTGATTCAAGATGTCCAATCTTACACTAGACATCTAATCTACTGTATCTTCTTAAGAATTTGCCTCTTAAATCAAATAAATATACAGTACTGTGCAAAAGTCTTGACACCCCCCATCAGTTCTTCATATTAAGTTAAATTTAATGATGTAGATTAAACTTAAAGAAATGGGAACAAATGTTTTACTGCAGAGAGCCTAAAGATTTATTTTAAAAACTGCTTGTTTATGTAACAGCGACCTCATTTCCCTTCTCGTCTGTTCCAACCCCTCAGCATCAGCATCAGCAGTATATTAATCACCAGCCCGACCATCACTGTGTGGCTTAACAAACCACTCTGAAACTGCTCAGGTCCAGGGACTGGAGTGAACATGAGAGACAGAAAAGACAGAGAAAATCTTCCTCCTTGGAAGCAAAACATGAAGAAATGAGGTGTGGGTGTCAGGAGTGCACTAAATCTTCAGGTGATGAATATTAGGAACGTTCTGTCATTTTCCCCAATAAGACCTGTTACTATGACAACCCCACAATATGAGGGTGCACGCAACATGCACGTCAGCGTACGTAGTAGAGCCGTGTCTCAAAATAGCTCACACACACTCAACGGTAATCGGCTGCAGCCTGATTTCGTTTCTTCCTCTGCGTTCACATGAGGAGAAACGAAAACGACGCCAACGTGAAGAATGGGACACGTTACACTCGCGTGTGAATTTCTCCACATTCTGACACTCGGGTGTAAATGATAAAATAATACAGCATGCATGTGTGACAGAGAGAGAGAGAGAGAGAGAGAGAGACATGGTGAAGGAGAGACAGGAAATAAGAGACAGAAAAAAAGGATGGAATTAAGAGAAAGAGAAATAGAGAGAGACAGAGGGAGACAGATAGAGACAGAGAAACAGATATGTGCACATACATGAGAAATGAATGAGAGAGAGAAAGACAGGCAAAAAAAGATGGAGGCAAGACAGGAAAAGACAAAACTGCTTTATTAAAGTAATAAAACTCTCAGGAAAGTAACTAATATTTCAGAGAAACTCCTTCCACATTATTAAGTGTAATGTGTGTCGTACCATCAGCAGCTGGAACTGAGCTGTAGCTTTGTGGGAAGGAGTCTCCAGTTTCAGAGGAAAATTGTTTCTTTTTAACTTTTAAAAAACTTTCCAAGACAGCGAGTTTCATTTCAGTTCCTTGATTTCCTTCCTTGCGCCGTAGTGGACGTTCGGACGTGTTTCGCGTCCTCATGGACACACGTGATGTCACTTTCCGTCTGTTGCAGATTTTCTCCATGGTGGTGTTCGGCTCGATAGTGAACGAAGGCTACGTGAACATGGGCAGCGAGCGCCTGCACTGCGTGTTTAACAAAAACGAAGACGCCTGCAATTACGGCATCATCATCGGCGTGCTGGCGTTCCTAGCTAGCCTGTGCTTCCTGGCCCTGGACCTGTACTTCCCTCAGATCAGCAGTGTGAAGGACAGGAAGAGAGCCGTGCTGCTGGAGATTGGCTTCTCAGGTACAGTACTCACACGAATGGGTCACACGGTAACTGAACACGGACCTGCACGTGGAGCTGTTTGTACCGAAACGTGAAACGACACGGGGAAAAAAGGCGTTTGTGTCGAACCTTGTGTTCGGTGAGATCGCATCATACAGAGAAAGTGTCTTGTCTTTTTGCAGGACTTTGGGCGTTTCTCTGGTTTGTTGGGTTTTGCTTCCTGGCCAATCAGTGGAGTCGGACCTCGCCTAAAGAACTCCCGCTGGAGCAGGCATCAGACGCGGCTCGAGCCGCCATCGCATTCTCCTTCTTCTCCATTCTCACCTGGGTAAGAACACACACACACACACACACACACACTGTATGCACATGCACATACACACCTGATCCTATCTGACTGTTAAATTTACATTTCAGGGCTTTCTGTGTCTGCAAAACATGCACAGGTTTAAAAACATTGCCTTTCTGGAGGATAATCAGAGGCTGCTGTCCAAACCTCCCCCAACACTCGCGCTAGTCTAGACTAGCCTACGCTTAACGCTGAACTAACTTTCTAATGCAGTTTAATTACTACTTGCTACAGCATCCAGTTTACACCACACACACTTTGTACAATTAATGTTTTTCACACAATTTAACACATTGATATGACACTTAAAATGAAATTTGATATCAAATTTGATCCATAAAGCAGCGTGTAGCTTGTAGACGCTTCGGCAGAGGAATACAACTAGACACTTATGCTGGCTAGCTATGTAGCTAACTAACTAATGAACTATAGCAAGATAATAAATAAATAATTGATGAATAAATACAAAAAATAATCAGCTAACTACTTTATTCCATTTAAAACGAAAAGTAAAACAATTTCACACTTACGGTCAGGTACGATAAACATGGTTCCATATGGTTTTGCCTAAACGATTAGCTATAATTAACACCCGCATTTCCCTATGAAGCTGTATAGATTCAGACTCGCTCACCACCACTGGTTCTGTTTTTGGTGTTTATAATCGAAAGTACTAATGATGTTTAATTCGAACACGGAAAAAGTTCATCAATTTCGCAGGAAGAAAATCATGAGAAAATTAGTTTCGTTACGTCGCTGCTAACAAAATGAATTACAGTTACAGCTTGAACACTGGAGACTCCTGTCATGAATGTTAAATTAACCTTTAAACCCCTAAAGCTTAAGCGGCACAGATCCAAGCCAGCAACACAGCATAGGTTAATGTAAAAAAATAAATAAATAAATAATAATTTATATAGAAGCCTCACCAGTGTGTGTTAACGAGGAGGCTTCAGACTTCAAACTGTGTATTTGGATTTAATGTTATTAGCTACAAAAGTTATCATTACTTTTATAACGTATAATTATTTTTTATAACGAAATAATTGTAATTAATACTTTTTTCCCCTGACATTTTTCTAATTTTATCCATAATTTTTATTTCTTTACAGTGTGTGTTGTTAAAAGCGCTTTACAAATAAAATTTTATTGAATTATTCATCAATAATTTTCCGCTTAGCTTTTTGGACTAAAATTTGCACTTGCATGCTGAATAACTCAGCGTTTCAAAGAATTCCAGAAGCTTTCAAATCCTAAGCGCTGCACATTAGTGATCATTACCTGAAAACTTGTTGCAGATATTTAAAGAAAGATTCCTGTATTTTGTTACAGTTTTACTAAAAACACTAACCTATTAACCTGACTAACGTGATGAATCTGGCTAGGTGGCGCTGACGCTGTTGGCGGTGCAGAAGTTCCTGCTCGGAACCGACATGACGCTCTTCACCTCCGCCGACGCCCCCAAACAGCCGTATCCCTCGAACGACGCAATCCACCAGACCACCATAGACAAGAGCCCGACGCTGATCGAGACGGTGGAGACACGCCCACCCGGGTACCAGATCCCGCCTGCTTTTTAATCTCTTAGCCAATGAGAAGAGAGGAGCCCCAAGTGGACAGAGCGGCTTCCTCGGTACTGCTTTCAACACACTCTAGTCAACTTCCCCTTCACTGATACTGAGGGAAAACTCCTAATACTAGGAGTTAATACTGCGCTAATCCTACATTACTCAAATGATGTAATCCGCGACATTATAATAATTCTAAAATATAATACGTAATTGGGTTTGCCCTAGTAAACTAGTTTAACTACTAACTAACATGCTAGTCAGTTGGCAAACCGGTAACTTGTAACTTTTATTTAAAAATGTACCAATTCGTTTTGTTACGGTATCTAACCCCATATGGCATTACTGAGGTGTCTGACTACATGTAGTTAATGCTTTAGTATTTCCTTTTGTTATTTTGTTACTTAGCTAGTTAATAGGACTTTTTAAAAGGGTAATTTCATGCTACGTTACATCACACAGTAACTTATACCCCAAACTAGGCAAACATTAAGCTACTGTGTGTAGCACACTTGCTAGCTAGTTAGATAACCAAATATAGTAGCAAACTACTATCACATATGTACAGAACTTAATTAAGCATCAAACAACCCTCGAGTAGTTAGTATGCTGAAAAAAAGGATGCTAGATTCATATTCGGTTTGGTGTAGTTCACTACTTTTATGAGTAGTTTATTTTCTTTGTAGCTACTTAGAAGTTTGATACTTTACTAAGTTATCTGTAGAAGTTTGTTTTTATTGTTATTTCTGTTGTACTTTCGTCCTTCATTATGGTAGTTAATCAGTCTTTGGTAGTTTAGTGCTTTACTAAGGAATGTAACTAGCACCTTTTTAAGGTATCTAACTACTTTCACATAGTTTGATGCTTTATGAAGGTATGTAACTTGCACTTTTCTAAAGATATCTAACTACTTCCATGTAGTTTAGTACTTTATTAAAGTATGTAACTTGCACTTTTTTAAAGATATCTAAATACTCCAAGGTAGTTAAGTGCTTTATTAAGGTACTGTATCCTCCTCTGTCTCGTAGTTTAGTATAGAATTTTGTTATCTTACTGGTTACGTTCCTTTATAAAGTTATACCTGTACTGTAGTAGTTTCATGGTTTAAGTTAGTTTGTTGTTTTATGGTCTCCAAGTTCTCTATGGTAGTTTAATACTTACTATTAAATTATCTAACAATCATGATAACTAGTTGACAAGCTAGTTACTTCTAAGAATAACTAAATAGTACATGAACAATGTAGAACATGTGAAAGCTAGTAAGAAAGCATACAAATTTACTAAACTACCAGAGGATACTTAGATACCTTAATAGCTTATAGTTAGTATTTAAAGAAACATGCTACATTAAAATGCAGTTTGGCCTAGTAAACTATCTAGTAAATTAAATATCTGATTCTTTTTACTCGCCAGCTGTTATAACCTGTAATGAGAGCTGGATGTTAAACAGCCAGCGGAGTTTGTTAGCCGCGTATTATTCTGTTCATTGTTTAACATAGAAAAAACGTTACAGTACAAACAGCCAAGGAAATGACATCAATTACGCTGTAAACTTTGTTTTCAGGATGGAGCGTTCTTGCAAAAACACGCTCCACCAGGGGGATTCTGGGTAACACACGCGCATCGTAGCATCGGGATGTGGATGAGGGCGCGTTTAAAGCAGTACTGAAATGCACGAGTATTTTAACTTTTCTTTTTTCTTTTTTGTTACAAGGGCTTGTTTGTTAAAATGAAGTATTTAACATAATGGAATGAAATGAATCCATTTGTATTAATTAATATAATAATAAATAATATTTAACATAAAACAAATTACCATTGTGTTTAGGTTTATAACAGTAAATAACCTCGAGGACGGGGATAAGGGGGTAAAATGTTATGATTAAAAAAGCTGGTATTTTGGATTACGTTAATTTCTTAGACAAATGTTTCTAAGCAAAAATCTTATCAATTATGTATTCACATATTTATTTATTATTCTTTTATTCTATAAAATTTATCCTAAAGTTTGTTGACTTTTATTTATAATGATATCTAACTGTCCAGTGAAACATGTGTAACACTAATATCACCGTATATAGACATCACTACTACACCTGGAGTGTGTGTGCGCGTGTGTGTGTGTGTGTGTGTGTGTGTGTGAGCAGGAGGGGTGGAGCTGCGGCCATTTTGCACAATTTTGTGTAAAAAAAAAAATACACAAAGAGGGATATGATGTTGTACGGATGAGGAAACGACATTCCTGCTAATGAGAGGATCTCCAACTTTGCGTGTGTGTGTGTGTGTGTGTGTATTGTTGGTCTTACTGCATGATAATATAAACTATAAAAAAAAAAGCCTAGTTTTAGCCTTTAGGGAAGAGGCGACACATGATCAGTGAATCTCTGACTGAATAAACATTCTTTCTGCAAGAACACATCTTTGTTTCTCACTGCTTTTCTACATACTCAAGATATATTCTGAATAAAGTCTAAAAAGTCATGGAGTGCTCAGCAGCGACGTCTGAGACGGATGACCCGCCCTGAGCCGATTTATCTTTGGGTTTAATTTCAGCAGGAAAATGTTCACTAGGCAATGTTGAGACGTGACGCTTTAATTTGCTTGAATATTCTGTCTGTTACATTACAGCCTGTAGCTAATAGACAATCTATATAAATAATAGAAAGGTTTTGCTTGTACATTGGGTCAGAATTTGCTCTTTCAATGATATCATGATATGTTTCATACGCTGGAGAACCAGAAACCAGTTTCAGAAACATTTCTGTCTGTCTGTCCAGCTTTTGTCGCAGCATCACATGAAACTGTCTGGACAGAATTTACTGAATCTCCTGCAGTCCTTATGTTTCTGTCTGAAGTTTAATCTGCAACATAAGTGAAATCTAAATGTAGAGTAAAAGTGATGTTATGAACAGTTATGTGTGGGATTTAATAATCTACTGTAAAATAAT
>JAQMYJ010000010.1:21760890-21772401 GCA_030014305.1 Clarias laeviceps | reverse complement strand
ACTGATGGTGCAGATTAAACTTCAGGCAGAAACATAAGGACTGCAGGAGATTCAGTAAATTCTGTCCAGACAGTTTTATGTGATGCTGCGACAGACAGACAGACAGACAGACAGACAAACAGAATTTTTCTGAGATAGGTTTCGGGGTCTCCAGCATATGAAACAAAGATATCATTAAAAGAACGATTTCTGATCAACATACAGATGAATCTTTCTTTTATTTATGTAGATGTCTCAATATAATTTTTTTTAAGTAGCTCCTGACTAGACCACTTATTTCTGAAGTTTCAGCTATATCTCCTTACAGATTCTTTTCATAATTTTTTTTAAGCTTAATGCAGAAACAAAACATACTGTATATATAAAAAAATTATAATAATCTGAAAAGCATGTTGTTAAAAGCTGTTGAAATTTTAACAAGAGAATTCTTGCACTTAGTGATGTTGGACTTCTGACCAGGAGGTTCCCGGTTCGAGACCCAACACCGCCGGGTCCTTCACCCCAAGTGCTCAGATACAATAATACACCATGGAGCTGGTGACCCGACCCTGTAAATAACTGCCACAGAAATGGCGGATGTAAACCCATCACCCAATGGCGGGACATCCATCCTAATTAACTAGTTCACTAATTCTATTATTTTAAAACAAATGTCTTCCACTTGTAAAAAACAAAATAAATTGATGCTCACTCATGACGCTTCAGGTCAAGCATCATGATGTCATCCTTTATTTAGAAACTGACGTAGGTCTTTCATTGCTAAAAGCAAAATTTATTATCTTTAAAATACAGTCATTGGATTTCCTCTGTCTGTAGTTTCAGTGCCCTGAATATAACAAGAATTCTTCTCATGAAACAGTCCAAACGCCGCTCTTTCAGTCAAACCTGTAATATTTTTGGCATATTTTAACAAACGCGTACAACGAAATTCTTCCAGATTTTTGTATAGACAATTTATCACAATTTTAATATCAAAACACAACAAAAGAAGTGAACTAGTATGGAAGGTACGTGACTCTTCAAAACTCGCTGTTCATTTACTGATTCACAAGCACTTAAGTGTCCATGGAGTCGTCTTTCTCCCACAGCAGAATAAAACAAATGAAGGACTAAAACATGGAGACGTCGGAGTAAGATTTGGTCTGAAGCTGAGGGAAGGCGTGACGCTCCGTTCTAAGGTATTGTTCAGAGCTAGAATAGATAAATGTTCTTCTGCTTTTTTTTTTTCATTTTTATTTTGCAGAGCTATCTGTAGAAACATTTGACCAAAGTCCGCACTTCATGATGGAGCTAGTGGGTTTGTCACTAACAGCGACTCTTTATTAAATACAAAAACATCATGAAGGTACTGCAGGAAGAGTGTAGGAGCGTGACGAGAGCTACAGGTATGGCTTTGGGTTGGGAATCGTTATGGCAAACCGACGGTAGCCTGCATGTGCAAAACACGTTAGCAAACCAAACATCACAATAGCAACAAAACAGCAATGAAAAAATAAATATAAATTTTTTTACTGCATAATCTGAGCAACTTTCTCTACTGTAACTCATTCTCTACAGCACTCATCCTGTACAGCTGTGTGAAGCCTGGAGCCTCTGGCAGGGGACTCGGGGCACGAGGCCAGGAACACCGTGGATGGGCTGCAGAGAACACAAGCACACACAAACACAAACACTCATTCACACACTAGGGACAATTTGGGAAAACAATAACCCTAATCTGCAGGAGAACCCGGAGGAAACCCGCCTACCACAGGGAGAACACGCGACAGAACGGGAATCAGACCCTCGACCCTGGAGGTCAGAGCAACACCGAAAAACACAAACCAAAAAAAGGAGCAAAAAATGTGCCAATCGAAAACAAAATAAAAAAAAACAAAAAGCACATCATAAAACAAAAAACTAAAACATGAGAACAACAACAAAATCTGACAAAAGAATGCAGCAACAAATGCAATAAAAAATGCAAAAAGTGAATGCAATAAAAAAAAAAATTGTAAAACAATATCAAAACCAAAACATGCAAAAAAATACATGACCAAACCAGAAACGTCACTGCAAATTATAAAGCACAACAAGGACAATCAAAATGCATCAGCAACTTCAGCAACTCAAGACTAAAAACAAAACAAAAAAAATCTCATTACCACTTAAAACAAAAGGCAACAACAAACCTAAAATCACAAACGCGAAAACACAACACAGAAACTAAAAAATGCAAGAGTTAAACTGCAAACAGTTTAACGAAAAAATAAAAATTATAAACAAAAAGAGTAAATAAAAAATACAAATTAAACTAACAAACAAACTAAAGTGAAACATGACAAAAAACACTAAAATTGCAACAAAAGAAAAAATCAGAAATCAGAAAAACACACCAATAAACACACAAGAAACTAAAAAAACTAAAAAAAAAACCAACAGTAATTTTGTAAACAGAACAAAAAACTAAAACATGATGGTGAAATTAAATCACAACAAGCCTGTGATGTTTAATTGTTGCTGCTGTTTTTTTTGATAACGTGTTTCGCACTTACAGGCCACTGAACAAATTTGATGCCGACTGGTTGAAATGTTCGTTACTCAAACTAATCTAAGAAAAGCAATAATAATAATAATAATAATAATAATAATAGCAACACAATGATTTATGATATGCTTTAGAATTTCTGGATGACAAGAAAAAACAAACAAAAAAAAGATCAGGATCGTGTTTCAGTGAATATATTTTGTAGAAATGATTAATGCGTCAAGACAACTACAAAAAACATTTCCTCGTCCAAAAACATTCGAGTGCGTGCAAAACTCTTGGGCTTTTTTTTCTTTTCATATAAAAATATCACAGGTGCTGCATTCAATAAATATATGAGCTCTGTAGAGTTTCGAGTAACTCCTGTCTCTCTCTCTCTCCTCTGTACAGTCCTGATGGTTCTGCCATGCAGTGGGTCGAGACAAACAGGGCCGTCATCATTGCTCTGGTTTAGAAAAAAACAAACAAACAAACAAACAAACTAACAAAACATATCTGACTTACTTTCTCGCCACAAAAAGCGTCTTCAGGATCTCGTCCCCTTATCAGGGTTCCTCTTAGACCCGGGGTTCCACAGCAACCGTTGTCACCATGCACGGGTTTCTAACAGTGCAGAACTGATTCAGGACTATTGTGACATTTTAGAAATTCGTCGTGAAGTGATTGTAACCCTACGTTCACAACAGCGAGCGACAGAATGACCTCTATGCGTTTTCTACACGGCACTAAGCTGCGATTTCAGCACCAAAGCGACGGCTGAAAACTGATTTTTTTTTTTTTTTTAAGGCAAATTAGACTCTGAAGCTCGTGAGGTCAGAAGATTTTCACTTTTCACTCACAACTTAATGTTCAATCCAGTTTGATGCAAGAATGATGAAAACACCTCTTGTTAATTGTGCATAAAGACATAAAGGAAGTATCAGAGCTCACTGGTGCCTCCAGTGGCTGTATGTAGCAACTACAGTTAGTGTGCAATACTAATCTAATTCAAGAACGAAGCCGAGCACAAAAACGTGTAACTCAAACTTATGATTTTTCACACTGATTGACTAGCTAGCATTAGAAGTTAAATGTACTTAAATTTATTCTGAAGTTACTACCGTTTCTCACCCTGAACTAAAAGGCCACGCCCACTCGTCACAGGCTTGTGTGAACGTAGGGTAGGGTGCTACTGTGAGTTTCCGTTATAGTTCGGGACAAATATCCAGCTGCACAACATCAGGTTTTATATTCTCAGATATCTAATCAATATGATTAGGGGGAAAAAAAACAACAGCTAAGAAACAAACCAAACAGTTGCATAACTCGTGTCCATCCTACCGTGTGTTTTTTAAAAAAAGAATTTCTAGCTTAAAGGTGCACAATAGTGTGAAAAGTTTTGGTCTGAATCCTCATTGCCTGAACGAACCGTCCCGACCAACCCGTAAGAATAGGCCACGCCCACAACGTGTCCATACCTCTCTGATTACGAGTCGCTCGGGACACAGTGTGATGATTGGTCATCGTCTGAAACGCGATTGTTCGATTGCTCCAACGGGACGTACAGATGGATCGATAAATGAGGTTGTGGGAGGGGCTTAGCGACCAGAACAGGAAGAGGGTCGGGAAGATCCAAAGGCTCCTGGAGCAGCGTGGAGTCGAACGACGGCGCCCGCTTTTTCAGAACCGTGCCGCTCTGAGAAGTTTCAGGAAAAATGCGCGGGTCTGTGGAAGCCGAAACACAAGGTGGACTCATTTTGTGCTTCCTGCGCGATAGAGACGCTTCTGTCTCTTGTGTTTTGTTGTTCTTTTGCACCAGGCTAGACCACGGCCCATGGGTCGAGTCCATGCTGTTGTACTTCCTAAGGTCACTTCCTGTACTCTTACTTCTCTGCGATTGGCTTTTCGAACATAAAGTGCCTGCGACATGCGGAGATAAGGTGTGGCTACGCCGGAGGAGCCACACACCGGAGTCTTTTGTCTCGACCGATGACAGGATGTGTCTGATCTCTTCGTCCGAGGTGTGCGTGTTAGACGTGTGTGTGTACATGTCCGGTTGTGTGTGTGTAGATCTGCGTGATGGGATGGTGCGCTGGCTGTACACGCGTCTGCTTGTCTGAACGCTGGCTGTCCGACTGCGACACATAGGGGGCGTGGCTCGAGGAGAGCAAGGGGCGGAGCCTCCGGTCAAAGGAATGCTGGGGACTTTAAGGGAATCAGAGTGGTGCAGAAATAAGTTGTCCATCGATCCAGGGTTGGCGGAGTCCACAGAGTCGCTCTTTATCGCCTCCTGCAGTGCGGAATGCAAACTGTAAACATCTCGCACGTCACACTCAGCACACTAATTCACACGTGTACCGTGACACACTACCTGTCTTTGGAGCATCCTGAACGACTTTTGGGGGGTCGAATGGTGTGGTGGGAGGGGCACTAAATGAGAGGCGGGGCCAGTCAGAGGCTCGGGAACCTGCAGCAGGGATTCCCACTCACACAGATCTGACTTCACCGACAGTGACGAGTCTGAAGACGAGAGAAACACGGATCAGTTCAGGAATCTGGCTCTGTAATACTGTAATTATAACCAGATTTTATATAAAACAGAAAATATATATAAATTTTTTCGAAAATTACAATATTAAGTATGTTTAAAGTAAAAGGTATTTGTTTAACAATAGTAGCAATGTTTTTTATGGAAAAAGTTTATTGAAAAGAGAAAGCTGATAAAAAACATGTAAAATATATTTCTTTTCACGTAGTAATAATAATGATATTAAAAATAAAACTATGTAAATAATAATAAAAAATTATGGTCTCTAATTAAAACATACAACTAATGAATTTCTCTAAAAATGAGTTATGTATAACAACAACAACAAACAATAATAATAATAATAATAATAATAGTATCTTTGTTATTATTTTAACAAAAACAATGACAAAAACAGTAGCGTCCCATTATTATTATAATTAATAATAATAATAATAATAATATACAACAAAAAGATTTCCTTATGAATGTTAAGATCCTTAAGATATTGTAACAAAAAATGAATAAAGCAATTTATAATAACTTCATATGATATAGAAAACCTTTGATAATCCCACTTATGTAAAAAAAAAAAATCAATGGTCTATAATTAAAATACTACAACTAATTCATCTTTTTAAAAAATTGTTATGTACAAAAACAACAACAAATAATAACAATAATAATAATAACAACAACAACAATAATAATAATAAACATTATTCATGTTGTTGTTTTAACAAAAATAATGACAAAAACAATAGTAACGTTCTACTATTATTATTATTATAATAGTAATAATAATATACAAAAAGATTTCCTTATGGATGTTATCTTCAGATATTGTAACAAAAAAACTAATAAAACAATTTATAATAACTTAATATAATATAGAAAATCTTTGATAATCCCACTTATGTAAAAAAAAAAAAATCAATGGTCTATAATTAAAATACTAATACTAATTAATGAATTTATAATTAATTTCTTTAAAAAATAGTTATTTACAAAAACAACAAATAATAACAATAATAATAACAATGATAATAATAATAAGGAGAAACATTATTTATGTTGTTTTAACAAAAATAATGACAAAAACAATAGTAACTTCCTATTATTATTATTATTATTATTAATAATAATCTTTTTTTCATTATCATTATTAGTGTTGAGTGATCATGTGACCTGTGACTGTATTGTAGTCGAGGGTCTGCTGTTTGGAGAAGAGTTGATCTCTGGGTTTGTGTCCCGCTTTGGGGTAAAACATGTAGCTGTCGTTCGGTAAAGACAGCATCCTCGATATGCTCGGCTTCCCGACCGAGAGCAGGTTCCTGTCCTGAAGGTCGTCTCCCTGGAAATGAAAGCCATCGAGTCGGATTAATGTTGGGTTTCAGTCACAGTAACTGATAACAATGTGAAAAAAATGAAGAGTGATTGCTTTTAAAATGTGATTTCATAAATTACAGAGATAATGATGAAGACATTTTTGGAAAATGTGAGAAAATGAAAAATAACTCAAGTTTATTTCCATACACACACACACACACACACACACACACACACACAAACTATACTATAGTGTATTTAAATAACCTGCACATGTTATAAACATAAATACATCAGCATTAATACACAATAAACCGCTCTCGTGTTACGTTGCAGGGTATATGTTATGTGAATGCTCCAGGACAGCAGGTGGCGCTGTTAAAAGTTCATAATGATTTCCATAACTACAGGAAAGTGCAAATTGTTGAAAGCTCGTTCAGAGTTCGTAAACAAATTCCAGAAAACACGGAAGAAAAAAATCGGTTTGTTGACTTTTTCACTAAAAAGTGAAATATGACGTGACATTAATTGAAAAGTGAGGATCGTTGGGTTAGCATGCTAGCGTCATCACATTTCCTTCATGTGTTCTATAATGAGCTCATGCTCTCTGAACAAACTTTTAATAAGTTATAGCGGACAAGCTTCTTCTTCTAGTTGTGCAAATGGTCATGAAATTCTAACAGCGCCACCTGCTGTCCTGGAGCATTTGGAATGAACAGACCAATTAGGAGAGTGTGACTGTCACGGATTCGCTCATGACAGGTATGCACGCAAATCGTTTTTATTCGTATAGCACCGTCTACACGAGTCCACTTCGCCACACTGCCGCCAACCAAGTTGGTGACTAACAAAGTGCCCTCATGCCAGCTGGACACTGCAAAACGTCACAACAGTGAAAAACAACAAACGGGGACCTCGGAGGCTAAAGGACCAATTTCCGTCACATTTTACTAATGTACACTTCCTGAAAACAATAACACAAAGCATGTGTAAATAACGTTGAGTATGTTGAGCAATGTGTGTTTAATTCTGTTTGTAGTTCTGACTACATCATCCATTATTACCCCATGTAGTATCCGGGAGAAGGGCTTGTTACCTGTTTAAGCGCAGGAGATCCGGTAACCTCGGCAGCAGAGGCGGCGGCATTTTGCCAGCGATTTGCCTTTAGCTCCGCCTCCAGCTCCGCCTCCATCTCCGCCTCCTCGCAGGCTTCCTTATTGCTGTCCTCTAAGTGCTTCATGAGCACAGCGACCACCACGTTCACCAGGACGAACTGCGCCACCAGGACGAACGTCACGAAGTAGAGCGGGGAGACCAGCGGCAGGTAACTCAAGCAGCGATCTCCACTCTTACACTCCCTCAGTGTGTCCTTCATCACACACACACACACACACACACACACACATACAAAATTCATTAATCATGCTGCTGTCTGTAGTGGAACTAATAATTCTGTGACATTTCAGGAAATATAAATGGCAAAGTGTGTGTGTGTGTGTGTGTGTGTGTGTTAACTCTCTCTAGGTGTGTATTAATTCTGTGTGTGTGTGTGTGTGTGTGTTTTAGCATGTTAACCTTCATGATGCCGTTCCAGTTGTCCCCAGTGGAGACTCGGAACAGGGTGAGGAACGCCATGCCGAAGTTCTCGAACGTAGCGTGACGGCTCAGACCTTCACACGGGTTCTCCTCGGAACATTCTGTGTTTAAAATGAATAGGACTAGACAAATCATTAAGTCCTTAATTAACGACTTTGATTCATGCAGATTAATTCACCATTTATTGTGTAGATAATCAGGGATAAAAAGGAAAATTTCCTGCTCATTTAAGATATTTTAATTAAAAAGAAAATCAACATGACGTATATTTTTACAGCAGGTTTATAACGTTACAGAGGAGGAGTGTCGTGATTGTGTAACGCATCATGTACGTGATTTATGGGTACTATGTTTCTTTAATTACAATCTGATCCATTAAAATCATAGATGCTGATGAAATCCTCACTAAACTTTATTCTTTCCACAATCGGCCAAAACACAGTACTGGTGCTGATTTTAGATTTTTATGTGTAATGTGTAAAAGCTACTTTCCAAAAAATTTCAAGTTTCTAACTTCAGCTGTTTTGTAGAGATGATTTTATATGAGCCCCAAAAACGGCCATTTTTTTTATTATTCTTTATACTGTCTCACTTCAAACAATAATAATTTAAAATGCTAATTATTCATATTTCTTTATGAGTCTTGATATTAAAATTGGTGTAAAGCTTCTAAAAGCATATAACCTGTAAAAACTGTTGCTTAAATAGTCTTTGGTAAAAGCTTAAAAAAAAAATCAAAAAAAAAAATCTGTAGTGTCCGTAACCCTGTCAAATTCATGTTGCAGTATCTTAACAAGTTTGCAGTTTAGAATAATACACTTTTTTCAGCTTGATGTCTTTTCATGTGAAATTGGCCAAGTTGACAATTAAAATCATTGAAAGATTTGAATTCGAAAAAGTCATGAACACTATGAACATAAAAGGGCATGAAATTGTATTTATCAAATGTGTTGTATTTATCAAAAAATATAAATGTGTATGAATATTTACAAAAAACTTAATATGGATCGGGAGATAAAAAGCATTAAGTGTTATGAAAAATGGTGTTATATGATCCTGTCTGAAAATTCACTTTTCTTTGGTCGAAACAATAATCATGTATTTGACTTTATTTTGTTATTTTATACCCAACAAATATTCAACATAGTTTGCAGATTATGTTCAACACACGCCTTCCTTTTAAACTATTACTTTTCTCGGCAAAAGACTACAATATCAGGGAAATCACCGCTGCTTGTATCGTTTTCTTGGGGAAAAAGTGCAGGACTGACCGAGTTTCCCGAACAGCTCGACTCCCAGAGCGGCGTAGATGAAGAAGAGCAGCATGAAAAGAAGCCCCAGATTTCCAACCTAGAAAAGAAAACGAGCCAGATATACCTCGAAGGAATATAGTACGTGTGTGTATGTGTGTGCTATAGTAAGAAAAATAGGACGGTATGGACTCACACACACGTACACAAGTCACTAGGGGGATGCATAGAACAGTCGACTAGTCAGGCGCGCAAAAACAGCCAGGATTTTCTTTTCTTTAGCTTTAATGGAACAAAAAGTCGCTGATATTACTGCAGAGACACGAGGAATTCCTCTTGTGGTTATTTTCGTTAGCGAAATAAAATGTGTGACAAAGTGAACTGGGACCAGCGAAAGACATTCACATCCACAGCATTTGGCAGACGTCTTTATCTAAAGCGACTTATATTGATCGCGTTCTATTTTATTTTAGAACTCAGCAGTTTGCTTGATGGCGCTGAGATTTGACCTCATGACCTTCTGATCTGAAGTCTAAAGTTTTAACAACAGTAATGGTGAACTTCAGCATGGCCTTGTGAGCAGTTCTCCTAGCTTCATATTGAGTCACACTTTCAGTCGGTTGTGATAATCCCGCCCCCAGCCCCTGATGTAAGCGTTTTTTTGTTCTGGCCAAGAAAAGTGTTGGTGCCACAACGGAACCATTTCTTTCTTTCTTTCTTTCTTTCTATAGGCTGGTTCTTTGGCTGTTGAGAAAAAAAGGGGTTGGACATCAGGCACCGGCTCTAGAACTAGCTCCAGAACTGACATGGTGGAAAAGGGTTACGGCGAATCCGAACTGAACGATGGGCGAGTTCAGCCTCATTGCTAATAAGTATGGACTCGAACAGTCACTCAGACGCCGCAGGAGACGTCACGTCCTCCATCAGCCAAGTCGACTTTCCACGCTGCGCCACAATCTCGGTTCAATTTAACAATTTCATCTGGTTCATTTTAAGAAACATCTTTAGATCTTTTAGAAACATTCCCTTACAAAACTAAAACATTTGCAGCATGTTTTCAGCTGATCAAATATCGCTATCTGAGGTGTGCATTTGAATAAATGATGCAATTTAATTGATACTTTATTGGTCAGGTTTTGAATTAGAATTGATTCCGACTTTTAAAATGATTTAGACAAATTATCACATCTTTTTCATTTGATTTTAAGTGCAGTTGGGGCCACACTGCCACCTGCTGGACTGGAGTGTGGAGCAGAATATTGGTAGGAAATACTGAATTTACACAATCAACAACATGAGTTACACAGCGTTGCAGTGTTTGGTAGATACTTTTAGTAGTTTTTTTAATCTTTTAAAACCTGTATGTCAAACTGTACAATAAATATCAGCGCTATTGGAACCAACAGAAAATCTTATCAAATCAATTTGACAGTCCATCACTCACGATTCAAAGCTCCACTCAGCACAAGTTTGCAGACGTTTGTCACTAGCAGCAAATTTCCCGCAACATTCTGGCAATAATGACGTTTTTATTGTTACTGGCACACGTTCACTGTACAAGTTTTCCAGAAATGTAATCCTTAACCCGTGTGTTTGAGTGTCAAGTGAAGTGCATGTCCTAGTAGACACTAACCTGCGGTAAAGCCTGGACCACTGTGTCCAGCAGCGCTCTCATCCCTGTGGCCATCTTAAGCAGCTTCAGGACTGTAAAACGTTAAAAAATGATCTTTTTTGATCTTATTCTCCACCTTCTTAGTAGCAGGAATGTTTGTTTTTAGTGCATGTACAGTATGAGCGGTGTGTGTGTGTGTGAGAGAGACAGAGTGTGTTAGAGTACCTCTGGCAATGCGCAGCACTCTCATGATGCGAATGATAGTCGGGTTAATGGGTAACGAGGCATTCAGGTCAATCTCCTCAAGCGTAATTCCCATAACGGACAACAGGACAATGGCCAAGTCCAGCTGGTTCCACCTGAGAGAGAAAAGGAGAGAGAAAGTAAGAGAGAATACATTCATAATTAAGGACCAACGGAGCACGACATAAACAGATAAATAAATCTAAATTATTCATAAAAAATAAGAGTTAGTGCTGGATCATGGTTTATAATCTGCAGTGATATAACAGCAATGACATAACGGCACTCACCGCAATCTCATTCATGTACAGTATTAACATCAGAGGTGGAAAGTAATGAATTACATTTACTCGCATTACAGTAATTGAGTGGATTTTTTGTGTACTTCTACTTTTTAAAGTAGTTTTTAAAATCTGTAATTTTACTTTTACTTAAGTATGTTTTGTTT
>JAQMYJ010000010.1:21742013-21755580 GCA_030014305.1 Clarias laeviceps | reverse complement strand
TTGTGTTAAGCTGCTTTGGGACAATGACAATTGTTAAAAGCGCTATACAAATAAAATTGAATTGAATTGAATTGAATAAAGATCTGGATAGAAATCAGAGCCAGTCGGGTCAGCACATGCTTTGAGAAAGGAAGGGAAACACCATCTGGACCAGATGCCTTCTTGCACTTCTGTCTCTGAAAGAGCCATCTCATAGTGCAGCTTGAGTATAGGTGGGAGTTGTCAAGGGGCTTGACAGAGGTATCATGTGGTAGTCAGGTGGGTAAGAGGTGTGAAGCTGTCCTTTTCAAATCTACAGTATAAGGAATTAAGGTTGTCAACCAAGTCTTTGTTTACCTTAGCAGTGAGGGGTGGACTCCTGTAGTTTGTGATGTCATGCAGCCCTATTCACACTCACAAATGTGTTTTTTGCTGTGCAATGTAGCTTCTTTCACTAGTGTGATCTCTTTTGCCAGTGAGTTCCTGTCCTGCTTATACAGAGCTCTGTCTCCACTTGTAGGCATCTTCCTTGGCCTGACAATGTTAATCTGGCTGTCAACCATGGCTGGTTGTTGTTATATGAACACCAGGTCTTGGTTGGCACACACATGTCCTCACAAAAACCGAAGAACCAACAAGATGAACCATGCAGTGATCAGAGTGCCCCAATGCTGCCCAGGGAACAGAGCGATATTCATTCTTGAGGACCAAGGATCAAGTTATTATCCCTGGTGAAACAAATAATACACTGCCCATATTTTGGCATTTCATTGTTTTATTTTGATCTTTTGAAGTCCCGGAGAATTAAGAAAAGTGAATCCGAATTCTTTCCTTCCAAGGATTAATGTTTGGCCTGCAAAATGTTGCAGGGCATAATCCGCAATAGCATGCTGTGGGATGGAAACCCCTGGCCAGTGAGAAGGGGGAAAATTCCCGCAGTTAATCAAAAGGTTTAAAGTTTAAAAACAATGTTAAGAACAAAAACTAGGCTGCAGTACTTATTCAGCACTGTGATGGCCTGTACATCAACCTTCATTTATGTAGAAGCAGATTCCAACGCCTTTTGTTTTCCCCAATAGCAAGATGTTACAAGATACACTCATGGTAAGTGGAAGCCTGAAAGATGTAATGCATTCATGGGGACAGAATCACTGAGCCAGGTTTCAGTGAAACACAGGGCGGTGGAATGCGCCAAGGCTTTGTTTGGCTGATTGAGAAGCAGCAGCTCCTCCATTTTGTTCGGCAAAGAGCAGAGATTCGCCGGGTAAATCGCGTCTCCTCCATGTCCAACAAAGAGCTCCTCCAGCTAAGATCTGTAAAAAAAACTTTCCAGGGTGGTTAAAACTGGTGTAAAAAGTCTGGTGCGAACATCTGCCTGATGTTACAGTTCTTCTCTATTGAACGTGATTGGGTTTGTGTAACAAAAAACACAAACAATAAACAAAAACAAAGATAGGACTAGCATGCCGAGGCTGCCATTAGCGGCACCATCACGCTCATTATGCTCCCAGCCAAACTGAAGTGATGTTCATCCCGGGTGATACAACTCTCAGATCTCACCTTCGGTTAATGCATACAACTTTAGGGTAACTCAGGGAAATCAACTGTCCTTCACAATCTCTTATTAACAACATCAGAACAATTCATTCGTTTCTATCCACACAGGCCACTCAGCTCCTTGTTCAGTCACTTAGCATTTCGAGACTGGAGCACCTTGCTCCCGGCAGGTCTGCTTCAAAGCATCATTTGATCCAGAATGCAGCTGAATGACTAGTTTGTAATCTTTCTAAATTCTCCCACACCACGCAACTACTTAGCTCACTCCATTAGCTTCCTGTAGGCTGCTGCAGCAGATTTAAAACACTGAAGCTCACATGCATACGAAGCCAAAACACAGTCCAGCCCCCACCTCCCTCATACAGCTTATCACTCTACATAATGCACCATGCTCCCTCCAATCCTCTAGCACTGCTTGACTGGTTGCACCATCTCTCGGGGTGGAAGGAAGATCTGCATCATGACTCTTTTCTGTTCTGGCACCAAGGAGGTGGAATTAACTTCATCTAAGTGCCCAGACAAAGTCCTACTCCTTCTAAATTTAGCACTTCATATTAAAAATATATGTTGTGTGTGCTCTTTTCTGCCTATATTACATCCAACAGCTTTTATATTCATGGTATTCTTAGTCCATGGCCTACTGAACCATTATCAGGATGTATTTATTGTCAAATGACTTCTATGTACTGGATATGTTGCTCCAAATAAGAGCGTCTGCCAAATGGGAAAATGTAAGTGTAATTGGAATCATGTTTTTATGACGTATTATTGTAAACATTTTCCCAGATTTTACAAGAAAGGGCTTGAGTGGACCAAATATAATGAAAAGCTTCTATTTGTTTGTCATAGTTAAAGGATAATAATAGGAAAAAAGAAAACATACTGGACAAGCACAAACATGGTCCCCTAAAAACCATTACGATTTAAGCCACACCCACTTTTGGTTAAACAAAGATACAGGTATGTGGATTGGAAACAGATGCAGCTCTTGACAATTAAACAGATAAATAAGTAAACAAATAAACAAATATGAGAGACACAGCCTGGACAGCATTCCATCGAGTTCATCTCACATCTAGTATTCTCGGGATCCACCCACACCCTGTTGAGAATAAAGTTACTGTGTGTGTGTGTGTGTGTGTGTGTGTCATGTAGGCAGACGAACGAATGCTTAAAACACTTTGGCTTAAAGTTACAGACACGATGCTGGAGCGAGACATTCGCAACGCCATGTGCATGTGATGATCTTGAAGTGTGTGTGTGTGTGTGATTGTAGACAGGTGTGTATGATAGGAATCCTCAGGAGAACTGTTTGCCTGAGTGTCATGTGATGTGATCGGTGCTTGCGAAACATGGAAACTGGGTTTATAACCTTTTATAGCTTGGCGCTATTGAGTTTTCTGCGGTTTGAATGAATAAACATAAAATGAAGGAGTTTATGAGGTTAGTAAAACGCTAATTGTGTGATTTTACAGCTAATCTGCACAAACACACTCACACACACACACACGCTCACTTCTGCGCCTCTTCTCTAGCCGTCTCTGCCTCTTCTCCTCCCTGAGGCGTGCCTCCTCCTCCTCCTGGTCCTGACGGCATTTGTGGAAGTTTTCCACCACGACGCCTACAAACATGTTCAGCACGAAGAAGCTGACGATCAGCAGGAATGAAATGAAGTATAGCAGCATCCAGGGGTTATTGTTCCTTATGGGCTAGAGAGAGAGAGAGAGAGAGAGAGAGAGATTATGAAATATACTATAATACCCTACTCAGTAATATCCCTCCTGTCCAGCAGGCTTCTCCTTCACTCATCAGGAGCTCACAGGTTCCGTGCAGAGTGAAGTAGAGCTACGGTTATATCTCGATTTAGTGATTTATTTGGTTTATTGACCAATGTCTGACTCTCTCCTATAGGTGTCGATATGCCCTGTATATTGAGTTTGTTCGACGGTGCAGAGAATGATAATGCACGGTATCCCTCGTGGTTATGGCGCTATCCGAAGGCAGACGACGCCACCATATCGTTAGCTTTTCCTGACGTTCTGCATTTAATTTGACTTCTGCATCGGAGCCTGCGGTGGATCTTAGGGCGATTCCAACGTGTCTGATTCAGATACGCATGCAGAAGTGCACTAGCTCGAGTCCCCAGCACATTATCTGGGTGCGTTAGTCTGACCCTGAAAAGATCGATTCAGTATGATTTCAGTCGGACTAACACGTTTATATTTATTCATTATGAAGTGCCTAAAGATACAAGACTTTATATATACAACGGCTGTTCCAAAAATAATGGAAAAGTGGGCATAATGTTTTTGACATAAGTGACATAAGTCATCCAAATTGCACAAATTATTAGAGTAATTCTTCATCTATACTACGGTACTACTGAACATAGTCAACATCACACCACATGCACCATCTTTGAGTCCAACTCTTGAATCCTATTGAAAATCCCTGATGGTCTCGCACTGTGTGGTTCTTTAAACCTCTTCGTCTGTCTGTGAACTTTCGCTCTCGTCAAAGGTGTTATTTCTATAGGACGGTGTAAATGCATGGGGTGAGATGGAGACTATGTTGAAACCACCTAGATTTTGGGTTTCCTTAGCGCCACCAGGGTGGCTCTGGCCCCTCGGGCGGGGCTTCTGGAGGGGTGCTGGGATGTCAGGATGAGGCGGGCCTCTGTGGATCAGAACTGTTTGTCCGGTGCATCCCATGGGGTTTAATCAGATTGGGATCTGGAAAGTTTGGGGTCCGGGTCGGGGGCCTTGGCTTTTAACCTGCTGGGCTGCTTGTACTCAGCAGGTGTTCTGGTGCCTTTCATTCATGGTCAGTATTGTTTTTATTTTTAGTTGAATTTTTTAATAACACTGATAATCAGTGAAATAGAATAGAAACTATTACAACAGCAATAACAACCTAAGCAACAACAGAATGCACAACAATAACAGTAAAAACTAAAAAAAAACAGAAAAATGACAAAAAAGAGAAAGAGAAGCTCAACAGCAATAACCACAGTAGCTGTAGCAAGAAGAAACAGAGTAACGACAGGAACAAACACCAACAACAATAGAAACAAAAACCACAGATACAGCAAAAACAATGACAGCGGCGACAACAATAAGAGGAAGAGCAGCACAAAAAGCAATTAGGAAAATCCAACACTATCAACAGCAAACAAGAGCAACAAGAACGTCAGGAACAGCGTCAACAGGTAGCGACATCAGCAACCAAGCAGATAAACAACAGCAACTGAAATAACATCAGCAGCAAAAACAATAATTAAAAAACAAACAGCCGCAACAAAAACTGAGCAACACTGCAGAAAACAACAACAACAACAACAGGAACAATGATAAAAAGATCAGGAGCAACAAAAACAGAGATGAAAAACAAAACAAGAGCAAAAACAACAGGAACAAGAAGAGCAACACGGCAACAATAACAACAAAACCGGTAATAAAAACCCAACAACAGAATAAAAAGATTTATGAAAATCGAACTACAGTAGCATCTGAAAGCGCAGGTACACAATGCAGAAATAACAGCAGCAATGAAGACGAAAAACAGCAATAAAACAACGACAACCAAAAAGCAACAGCAATAAGGAAGCCATGTATAATCCTCTGACGGTTCACGTTTAATTCTCAAGCAGAACCTCAGACACATTTTTCCCGTCAGCAGATTCCCCAGAGCGCCGTTTCCGCTCGCTGTTTTTCACATTATTAATTTGGGCATTTTGGCTCAGCGTGCTCATGAGTGTAAAGAGAGCATCAGCTTTAATCATGCGTTTGTTTATTGCCCTGAAAGAAGGGGGGAAAGAGGGAGGACGAGGGGACAGATATGAGAGCATGGAGTGACACTGCTGCAAAAAGTTCATAACGAATGTGCAGCGGATTAACCGCCTGAAGCAAAGAGAGGGAACAAACTGTCAGAACGAACGGAGAGAGAGAGAGACACAAACATGGCTATTTTCTTGTAACCATGCTCCCTTAGAAAGGTTTTTTAATTGTGTGTGTGTGTGTGTGTGTGGTGCATTTGTTTTCAGGTGCTGTAGAGAAAGAGATCGAGACACGAGAGAAAACAAAGAGAAAAACAGGACCCATTGTTAATGGTATTAGGAAAGACACACACACACACACACACACACACACACACACCTGTTGATCCACCGCCACTGCATCTAATCCATCATACATGATGTTGACCCAGCCGTCTTTGGATGACAGGACAAACAATGACATCAAGGCCTGTGTCAAAATAATAACAATAAAAATAAATGAATAAATATATAAATAAAATGTGATTAATAAAGATCAGTTTCTACAGCTGTAGAGTTGAAAGATTACGTTAAAATAGAATAGAATAGAATAGAATAGTCTTTATTGTCATTGCAATGAGTACAATAAAATTAAAGTGCCATCCCTGAATGAATTAATGAAATTAAATGAATTAAATCACATGAATTATTAAAGCTATTTGCCAGTTGAGTTTGTAGATGGAAATTTGTAGCTGTTAGAGAATTCTCAATTCTGATTGGTCGGAAGCTGTTCGAGCTTCTATAGTAACAACTTACAACTTCTACATAATTAAATGGCTAAAAAAAAGTACAATGATTATTTACTAAATATACAGTCAACTTGTTTTCGCAAAATTCCGTGTAAAATTCCATAAAATTTCAATTGTAAAATTGTTGTGGAATAAAGAGGAATAAAACATTCAATCACACTTACAAATAGAAATTTTTAGAATAAAAATCTCCACTTTATCAGATTGATTATTTCTTCTGTAACTGCGTGTGACGGAGATACCTGGCCCAAGTTGTCAAAGTTGTATTTCCTTCGAACCCAGCGGTAATTCGCCTGCAGACACTCTGACTTGTTGGTGATGTTTCTGGTGTCGAAGCCTTCACAGTGATAAAACTTTCCCTTAAAGAGCTAAGAAGAAAAACTGGTAATCAATTAATATTCTTATTAATCGATTGAATTATCAATTGAAATTCTACAAATGAATTTTTTTTTCACAACTTCACCGATGACAATTGGCTTTCAGAAAACAGTCCAGGACCAAGTGAAGACTTTTTGGGAATGTTGTGATCGTTGAGGAAAGTGAGGCCATTTTGGGGAGAAGTGAGGACTTTTTAAGGGAAGTAAGGAACTTGTGTATAAGAAAATATATTTTGGGGGAGTCTTTTGACTTTGGGGGATATTTTGAACAAAATGAGGAACTTTAGGGGAAGTGAAAACATGTCGGTGAAGTGGTGACCTTCCTACGAAAAAGTGAGGACATTTTGAGAGAAGTGAGAATCTTTGGGGGAAGTTAGGACCTTTCAAGGGAAGTGAGGACATTTTGGGAAACTGAAGGCATTTTTGGGAAAGTTGTGACCTTCAAGGAAAGTGAGAACAGTTTGGGGTAAATAAGGAGCTTTTGGGAAAGTGAAGACAGTTTGGAAAAGGAAGGAACTTTTGTAGAAGCAGTGACCTTAAGTGAATGTGAGTACAATTTTGAGGTTGTAGGGACATTTCGTAAAAGTTTTTTATAGAAGTGAGGACCTTTAGGGAGAATAAGTAACCATTTATGGAACTAAAAACATTTGGTGATTTTTTTTTCTGGTGTATGTCAGATAATGAACTGTGTGTGTGTGTGTGTGTGTGTGTTTACCTGGACTCCCAGTATTCCAAACACGATGAAGAAAGCACAGCAGATCAGCACGATATTCCCAATTGGCCGGAGAGAAGTTATTAATGTTTCAACCACCAGCTTTAACCCAGGAGCCCTACTTATCACCCTGACACACACACACACACACACACACATACAAACACACGCATTGATGCTGTTAATTACACGGAGTAGAGTTTCAGCTCCATAGAGAGCACAGGCTTGAGAGAGGTCTGGGAGAGGAACACATCATCCAACTTTCTTAGTCAGACTGGATGGCAGCGTAAATTTATTACCTTTAAATATTTAATCTGATTGGTCAGAGAGACTGGATTTATTTTAGCCCGGGCCAATTCCCCCCCACCAGGCAGGTCTCTTGTGTCCTACTGCAGGTACTGGGAGGGAGAAGGCTAACACATGCTTGGACTGAGATACTTGAAGCCAAACAACCATGTGGTGCTTCATCACAGGGAGGCGTAACATCCTCAGATGCAGAGTTGTGTCTGATTCACGTCATAAAAGATAAGGGACTCCAGGAGTCCACTCACCTGAGTGGTCTAAGCGTTCTGAGAAGACGCAGCACTCGCAAGATTCCCAGAATGCGGTTTCCTCCAGAAGAGGCCAGAGACACCAGGATGTCCACAATAGATACAAACACCAGCAGGCCATCTAGAACATTCCAGCTGCTTTGCAGATACGAGGCTGGACCGACGTACAGCCCCATGGCCACCACCTAACACAGGAACCGCTTGTGTCATCTCTTTAGCTCCTTCACCAAGATCACTGCCATCATGTTATTTACTTGTATATGTCAATAGAGTATCTAATCATTTTTACCTTGACTGTCATCTCAGATACGAAGATCACAGTGAAGATGTAGTTAGACACACTGAGAAAGACACGCTCCTGTAAGAAAACAGAGGGAAATTCTGAGTATTGAATTCTGGATTCCGGATGAGCTCTTTAACATTCATGGAAGAAGCCTCCAGTGCCAGCATTTTGTAAGTGTCATAAAAAAAAAAGATAAAGGTGACAGCAGACCCTGTCTGAGAGATATCTCTGAAGAGTGCTGGGACGCTTTATGCAAGTTTGCACGCTAAATTAAACTCGAAACAAGAATGATAAAGTGCTCAAGAAAGCATGGCTTCTCCCCAGTGGCTCGGTTTCCAACAACTCCCTGGGAGGCTTTGAAATTAATATGCTCGTTCTTTTCATTTTGTTGATGAGACACGGTGAACTGTGGAAAATTACAACCCAATACTGCGACTCGGCTATGACAGGTTCAGGCCCCAATACCAACCAACTCCAAAAAAAAAATAAATAAATAAAATAAAAAATGCAGTTTGCTTAGGAACTGTACCTACACTGTCTGTAAAATCTATGTGACCTCTTCTGTACTATTAACCACACAAATCCATTCCATCCACTCCATCAATCTATCCACTGCCTATACTGCTTCGGGTCACAGTGGGCCTTGAGCCAATCTCAATCTAAGTAGTGCACAGTGGGGGACGTCGTGGATGGGGTGCCAACCTAAAGCAGAGCACAAGCAAACACCCACTTATACACCCCAAGCAATTTGGAATCAGTTTACAAAGCATGTGTTCAAACTGTGGGAGAAAACCCACCAAGCACAGGGAGAACATGCAAACTCCACACACACAGACCAGAGGTGAGATTTGAACCTCCAATCATGGACATTTTAGGCAACAGTGCTAAACAATAAGTCATACAATTTATTGCCCAACAACAATAATGTGGGTATTTAACAGACATACTGTACGTAAGCTGATGTCCTGCTGATTTGCTAAATTTTCTAGATGTTGCACAACATACAGTTATACAGTTATACATTCAGTTACAGTATTTTGCTCACCACGCTTGGTGGGTTTCTTCCTGGTACTCCGGTTTCCTCCCACAGTTTGAACAAGTGTGTGATTGTGTGCCTGCTTGGGCCCGTTTTCGCTAAGCTTCTTAAGCCTAAAAGATGACATTTTCTTAGAATTTCCCCTTAAATTTAGGACTAAATCTTAGTTATAATAAAAAATGATTCACGAAACATCTTAGACCCAAAAACAGCTCTAAAGTAAAAATTGTTACGAGTACAGTGGAGGACTTTTAAGAGGCTTAAGAGTTTTTATAGCAGAGGACAAAATGGCGGAAAGAAGAAATCTGAACGTCAGGCTAAAAAGTAAACACTGCTCTTCTGTCCAGTTTGGTTTTCTTGTTCTTTTACTTCCTTCCATCTCTCTTGGATTGTTGGCTACAGACCATCCAAAAGTGTAACTTAAATAGACTGCCCTGTAATCATTTCGGTCCCATCAAGGACTTTTTAAGCTAAGATAGGAGCTCTCTGAGAGAATTCTAAGAAGCTTTGTGAATACGGGCCCAGGTTTCCCATGACCATGTTCATGATAAGTGTATGATTCCTAGTGGGATCTGGGAGAAGTGCTACTAAACATCTATTGGTGCAGTAATCATTTAAAAATATCCAAATTGAAATAAACTGTACACTGTATGCGGATGACACCCAACCTTTTAATAATGTAGGATTTTCTCTTAAGTAATGTACAGCATATGAAATAGATCCCATAGAAAATAATGTAAATGCAGATAATCCGTTCCAGCCACATAAAAATATCACCAATATTACCAATTTCCAACACTATAATCATATTTTTGCCTATAAAACAATTAAAACATTTAGAAAAGACGAAATAAAATATGAAATAAATAGACATTAAACCTCACTTAACCTTAATTTACGATTCTTCTTGGCACCGACTACTTTAAAAACCAAACTGAAAGCGGCTCCCTTTTCTTCTTCCTACCGCACTTGATAACATTCTTGTTACCCCTGGTGCTTGGGACCCAATATGTCTTCACTAAATCTTACACACAATAAAAAACTAAACTCGTTCGCTTGGTTTCCCACTGACACAAACAAGTTTTGAATGGCTGCCGGACGGAGGCACGACTTAGCCGGCCTTTGGTTCGGCTCCATTCGTTCTCTCATATGCCGAAAATACCTCGTATGGCGAGGAACGTTGCTTGCAAAATTGTGAAAATGACGTACACAGAGGTCCCACCATGTGTCATCTTTGGCAGCACCAAAATCTACCCCTACAAGTCAGGCTTCATGGTTTCCGGTCAAAATAAACCTCACTGTTTAAATACCAAAAAAAACGGTTTGACATTGTAATGGACGGAGGTTTAACTCACCATGCTGTGCGGCTGGATGTCGGGTCTCTCGAGTGCAATGGTGATGCAGTTGAGGAAGATGAAGACCAGCACGGTGTGATCGAACATCCTGTGAGTGATGAACTTCTGACAGCGCACACGGAACCTGCACACAAAAGCAATGACGTTACCCAGGTGTGAAGATAGATCTCTCTCTTGGGGATTCCCTAATTGAAAATTTTTTTTTTATTAGGCTTTAAAAACTTCTCCACCTTAGTTACGTCAGTCTAGTTGCGCAACTGGTCTCAGTTAGAGACGTATGCGTGTTTTAAACCATCATGACTTTTTATTTTGTTTCAAACCAATGATCTATTCATTACAAACACTATCTTTTGTATTTCCTTCCATCCCTAGCAGTGTTGTTTCCTCTACACTTATTTATACTCACTTATTTTGAGGTGAGAACGCATACAGTGACCAGTCCTCGTGATCTCTGCACCACTGGGGTTTGTACGGCTCCAGCATCCTTTTCAGAATAACACACCAGCTCTACAAACAAAGAAAACCAAAAAAAGAAAAGAAAAAAGAAATCAGTATTAATCCTCAGAGGTCGACGCCTACTTTTGCACTCTGGCTACCTAAGCTCACCGCTCAATAAAAACAATAACTGCCCTTATTTCAGATATGTATGTGGTGTGTTTTTGCACATTTTCTTCCAGCAGAGATGGAGATTGCATTCATACGCCTGTTGAATAAATAAGTGACATCGATATACATGCAAAAGTAAAGTCTGTTTTGACTTTATAAGTGAATAAGAATGCTTGACGTGAAGTAAGTTTTAACGTCTCCACGCCAAATTCTGAAGCAACACGTAGGATGTAAGACAGTACAGATCTCAGCAGGTTAAAATACAGTATGGTGAGATACATCTGCATGAGAGATAATTACCACGCGAGACAGATGGAAGGAGGCAGAATTATGGCTTCACACGAGATCTACCAAACACACACACACACACACACACACACAGGGTCTATTTTCATGCAGCATAAATTAGGAATATAATTCTGGCTGAAAAACTGCCACTGCAGGGGTGTTTATGACTCCATTCTTCTCTTAAAGTTTCCACCTTTCGAAACAACCAAAAGAAATGAGCTAATCCATCTAACGCTGTAGATTAGATCCGAGTAACGTTCATGGAAGTGGTCTGGTCACGAGTAGCGGTAGATAGTTAAACAAAATTCATTTGCATTTTTGGAGTGTTTAATTCTTTGATGTTGAACGTAACATGCTCGGATTTACACCGGCTCCGTCCTCAGGGTATATTAGCCAAAAAAGTCAGCTGTTCAAAGAAACATTGAACCACAAATGAATATAATGTTTAATGAAACAAATTAAATACCAGACCAGAAAATACCAAATAAAAAAAAACATCATCAGCCACAAGTTTCTTCAAAATTGTATTATACACACAGATTATCCAGTATATGGATTTATTTCACATTGAATTGAGTTAAATGAAATTTTGTAAAACGTTATCAATTAAAGAAAGTTTAATTAAAATATAGTTGCAAGCAACAAAGATGGGGCCCAAGCACCCGGCACCATCGCCACCTGGGCACAGTGGGCACATGCATTTAAAGGGGTTCACAAATACCATTGTGACATAATTTTAGAAACAACTTGGCACAGGTTTTACTCCGGATGCCCTTCCTGACACAACCCTCCCATTTTATCCAGGCTCTGGACCGGCACTGCGTCCCTGGGGGGTTTGGGCACTGGCTGGGAATCGAACCCGGGCCTTCCGCATGGCAGAAGAAACACCTACCACTGAGCCAATGTGTAGACCTCCAAAAAGCTCCAGATGCTGGAAAAAAGCATCACACTATGATGTCACTCAATGTGATGTCACTCAATATAATGTCACAGAAAGTTATTAAACCCTTTTTGGTATAAGTTTAAGGCGTCGTCACAGCTGAGCCATTTGAGATATCAAAAATCCCTCTACAATTTTTCATCCTCATTGTCTTAAGATCACATCGGCCCGGTTTGGTGGCGATCGTATAAATTCCCTAGGAAGGGTCGCAAAATAACTGACTTGAGTTGAGCCCATGACATGCAGTGTGGTAGTTGTTGGGCTCAATGAGCTCTAAATGTGTACCAGGTTTCGTGTGCATACGTGCAAGTGTGTATGAGCTATGCAGCAAAATCTCATGTGGAGGCCCCTGAGCCACTCCCGGGCCCCGGACTCTCAGGCATCCAAATGGCAGCAGATTCCAACCGGTTTTTGAGCATGTTAAGACCCCAAAAAGCCTTGGATGGTGGAAAAAAATCCTTAGAAGAGCAAGAGGGCCCTTACATACTATAACGACATAGGGCCGATGTCATAGTGCTTGGGCCCTAAACATTAAGACAAAAAACTTTAGTTATTAAATCAGGACAAAATTAAATGAAATAGGTAAACATGCTGTTAGCGTGTTGTTTGTGCTAATTAAAATAAGCAAATAATAAATACTTTTAATATATTTTCACTTTTTCATAATCTTACATCATATTATAGTGTAAGGAATAAATCTGTAAATTACAGACTGTTCGATTCGATTTGATTTATGTTTTTTGTGTTTTTACACAAATTTTCAATTTAATTCCAGTCGACAGCATTAATGTTTATCGTCTAATTTGTCTCAAGCTGCTATATTTCTTACTTTAAAGTATTAAAACCTAATAAAAATATCTAATAAAAACGTTGTATAACTTTTGTCTTCTGTTGCTTGTTTAAAAGTCACGTCTCGTAATCTTACTTTCCTGCGAATCTTCCTCTCCAGTCCATTAGGTGGCAGTATAGCCCCAAGGTGCACATCAACTCCAAAGAGGATGAAATAATAATCTTTTACAATTCGAGTATTTTCCATGTACTTCAGAACAGCTGTAAAATAGTTTTGAAGGAATTCGCCATGTTTAGAGCGTTTAAAGTTAAAAAGGCTAAATTTATCAAAATTATTAAAAGAGAAATCGCTTCTGAATCCAAACGAATTGATCAACCAGAACTCGATGTAATCGCTTTGAGAAGAAAGTGACTACAACCTCTTCTAATTCGTCCTCCTGCTCTCCGGGTGCGTGCGCCGTCTCCCGTGGTGTCGTGTACGGAGAGGACGGAAACGCCCCATCCAATCTGCCGTTGCACTCTCCGTAGAGG
>JAQMYJ010000010.1:21737013-21739513 GCA_030014305.1 Clarias laeviceps | reverse complement strand
AATCATCAATATCACATACACACACACTGACACACACATACACACACATTCTGACACACACACACACAGACACACACAGACACACAGACACACACACACAGACACACACACACACAGTTTGTGTAAAAACCGTGCAGAGACATCGTGGTGCAGCAGTGTGAGAGAGTGAAGGGTTAATGTTTAGGTGCATTGTGGGTAATGTAGTTTGGTGTAAGAGTTGGTGATCTCTTGTAGTTTCAGTGTCCACAGATCATCTTCATTTCTTCATTTCTCTCTGCACCGTCACATCACCACCGGCTTTACAACAGTCATCATCATCGTCATCATCATCATCATCATCATCATATTACATCATCATAAACATCATTTTCAGTGGCGTTGTAGTAGAGTTCTAGACTGTGTGTGTGTGTGTGTGTGCGCAATCTGATCTGATCTCGGACTCTGACCTGATGAAAGGTCAAGGGTTGAGGTTCAGATTGTTATCTCTAGCTCTCTATCCCTCTCCCTCACACACACACACACACACACACACACAGGGAGTGTCTCACACTAGTGATGATCACCTTGTACGTTGATCAGCCCCCTACACACACACATTTGGAGAGCACGTTGTGTGTGAGTCCAGTGTCTGTATGAAGATAGGTGTGTGTGTGTGTGTGTGTGTGTGTGTGTGTGTGTGTTTCCCACCTGATGTCGTGTGGCAGTCCTGATTGTTCCAGACTGTACTGAATCACAGCTAATTTGCATAAAGTCTTCAAATTTGGACCTAAAATATAAAAATTTAAAAATCTGATCACAAAACTATGAAATAAAAAACAGCTTGACTTTCAGTTCAGTTTCCTCACCACCACGTTCACACGGGGGTTAATCATGTTACTATGCTGTAATCTACAGGGGCTGAACAATGAAACTGAAACGCCTGGTTTTAGACCACAGTAATTCATTAATATGATGTAGGGCCTCCTTTTGCAGACAATACAGCATTGACTGGTCTTGACAGATACAAGTCCTGCATGGCGGCCAGAGGGATTTTGAGCCGTTCTTCTTTCAGAATAGTGACCAGTTCACCACGTGATGCTGGTGGAGGAAAACGTTTCCTGACTCCAAAACATTTAGATATATATTTAGATCTGGTGACTGTGCAGGCCATGGGAGATGTTCAACTTCACTTTCATGTTCATCAAACCACTTGCTGTGTGTATTGGTGCATTATCACCCTGATACACGGCACATGGTCCTCCAGAATGGTTCGGTAGTCCTTGACAGTGACGCACCCATCTAGCACAAGTATTGGGCCTGGGGAATGCCATGGTATTGCAGCCCAAACCATCACTGATCCTCCCTCATGTTTCTCTCTGGGCATGCAACAGTCTGGGTGTTACGCTTCTTCCGGATGTGGGAAAGACAGTGAAGATGGACTCATCAGAGAACAATACGTTTACATTGTCCACAGCCCAAGATTTTCGCTGCTGGCACCATTGAAACCGACGTTTGGCTTTGGCACAAGTGACCAAAGGTTTGGCTATAGACGCCTGACCATGTACATTGAACCTGTGGAGCTCCAGACCAACAGTTTTGGTGGAAACAGGAGAGTTGAGGTGCACATTTAATTCTGCAGTGAGTTGGGCAGCTGTGGTTTTATGTTTTTTGGATACAATGCGGGTCAGCACCCGGACGTCCCGTTCAGACAGCGTCCTCTTGTGTCCAGAGTTACTCCTGTTGATGTGGTCCGTCCTTCTTGGTGGTATGATGGCGTTACCCTGGATACTGTGGCTCTTGATACATCACAAACACTTGCTGTCTTGGTCACAGATGCGCCAGCGAGACGCGCACCAACAATTTGTCCTCTTTTGCAAATCTGTGCTATTACTCTGCTATTAAAACCTTCACACTCTGCTCTTACTGGTGGAAAGTGAGTCAATGAAGATCAGGCTGGTCAAATTTAGCCATGAAACAACTAAATTGGCTGGTGTTTCAGTTTCATTGCCCAACCCCTGTATTTTATGTAACATTATAATATTTACATTGACAGAAAGAGGGGGAGTGTGTTTGTGTGTGTGTTTGTGTGTGTGTTTGTGTGTGCGTGTGTAGTGCACACTTACAGAAGTCAAGAATGTAGAGATCCGAGTGATCCATCAGGTTAAACTCATCACCCATTCCCTGCTCTGCACACGGGCTGCAAACACACACACACACACACACACACACACACACACACACACACACACACACCAAACACGCATTAATGCATTAATGATACAATAAACAGACACAGACACAGTGGTTGTGTTACTCAGCTGCAGGAGGAAGCGGTTGTGTTTCTGAGACGCGGTGACGCTGAAACTCGCAATCGCTCGTCTGTTTACTGATTATTTATCAGTTGAGACTTCAACACTGGTGTTAAAACAACTTTCTCCTGCTGTGAGCACACAGATGCACACACACACACACACACTCACACACACACACACACACACACACACACACACGCACGCAGGAG
>JAQMYJ010000010.1:21669719-21680743 GCA_030014305.1 Clarias laeviceps | reverse complement strand
TCTAGTTAACGTTAGCTTGTTTACAATAGCTTGTTGCATAGTGCACTGCAACTAACACCACAAACGCCGTTTCCCATCCACTGTATTATTAGTGTCCCCTTCAAAAATTGCTCATGAGAAATTTTATATTTATTGTCCCCCCCTACTGTTAAATGAAATTTACGGACATGCCGCCTCGTACCCTCGTAAGTCTCCTGAATACAGGATAGACAATGATGAGCGTGCTAGTTTCCTGTGTAGAACAAGACACACCCCCTGTGGGCGGGGCATACGGCAGTATATGTCCAAGAGAGTGCAAGATTTCATTCTATAACTACACTGTGATGTCTCCAAAATTGAAGATGAAGAATTCAGACACAGTCATTTCCCCAGCAGTCAGAAAGTTTTCTTTTTATCCTGTCGCTGCCGCTTAAATATCCCAAAGCCATTCTGAGTAAAGTAGACAAAAAAAAAAAAAACATGCAACAAAGATGAGGTAAAGTGCGCTCGCGAGTCACATTTACTCTTTTATATATTTTCCCGCTTTGTGTTGGATTGTGTTTGTCTGTCTAAGTGTGTGGATTCTTCTGTAAAAAAGAATAAATAAATAAATAAAATAAAAGCTTTTTCACGGTAGGTGAGACGATATAAAAGCGGTAACATTAGATAGGATCGAGCGCGAGTGTTAGACTTTACGCAGCCGTTTGATAAACGACTTCTGTCCAAAACGTCCTGCTGCTCTGTGATTTCTCTGCTGTTGCATTCATTCCTACAGTCTAAAGTGCACGGCAACTGCTTCCTTTATAAAACACACACACACACACACACACAGACTAGTCGCTGCAGGACTGCGAGACACTGATACTCTCAGACACGCAACTCTGTACACAATGACAAGGCTGAATGTGACATTCTGTCAAGTCTCTTAAACGTGTGTGTGTGTGTGTGTGTGTGTGTGGATCAACAAGAGTCCACCTACCTTCTGGGTCACTGAGCTTGAAGTGTGTGTGTGTGTGTGTGTGTGTGTGTGTAGGTAAGAAACTGAGAAATTTTGAACAATATTGGAGAGTTAATTAAATGGGTAAATGTCAGGCAGTATTAGAGGCAAGCTGCTCCCCTGTTGTCTCTCACACACACACACACACACACACACACACAGATATGAGCTGCGGGAGTTTTATTAAAGCGACTTGACAACTGCACACATGAAGAGCAGACAGTAAATCCTCTGTATTTTTAATAAGCTTTACACGACTTCAGGTCTTTTATTTAAGTGCTGGAGGAAAATTCCTGAGATTCTGAGTCGGGTTACACGCCGTGCATCATATACCGTATATATACAGTGTGTGTGTGTGTGTGTGTGTGTGTATATGTATACACCGATAAATGGATAGTAATTACATCAAAAATTGATTGTTTGAGTGAACTGCTACAATCGTTATTCATTAAACACCACTGCGTCCAGCACACATCTGTACTGTATATTACACTTTATTTATTTATTTGTGCCGTGATACAAATAAACATCTCGGAGACTTCCAAAACAAATGAGCTCACAACATGCAATATAGCTAACTTTTGTTATTTATTTCAGCATAGCAAGTTTTATTATCATTAAGGAAAGAGACAACATGTCCAGGTTATGGTTTAACTGATAATCTGACTGATCATCTACTGTCTCACTTTATGCTGTTGTTATTTGTTTTTCGGCTGCTCCCGGTGAGGGGTCGCCACAGTGGACCGTCCGATCCGCGCAACAACTTGGCAACAGGTTTTTACGCCGGATGCCCTTCCTCACACAACCCTCCTATTTTATCCCTTGGGACTGGCACTGCGTCCAGTGGCTGAGGTTTGGGCACTGGGCTGGGCATCGAACCCAGGACTTCCACATGGCAGGCGAGAAACCTACCACAGAGCCACCAGTGCCCTTACCAACTTACTTTATGCTAATTTGCAAATTTCTCCAAAGCTAAACGAAATACACCATTTTTTGATTTGACACGTTCCTGAGGTCATCGGTATGAAAGGAAATGAAAGGCTGTGTTCCATTCCGAAGTGCACTTCACAGGGTGCTCCCTACTCCCTGCTCAGTTCAAGGGAACTTCACATTCTACAAAACTCCACCATTCGGAACACCCTGAGAAGTCACCAGCGCTGACATCACTTCCTTTGTGCGTTACCATGGTAACATAGGCACCTGCCGTGAAAATTTCACACTATGGACATTAAATACTGAATATTTATTGAAACAAAATCTGATATGTTATAAAACATACTATTGAAAAGTGTATAACTTGTAAATAAATGATCGATTAATTATAATAATAATTGATTAAAGATGTATGGAGATACATCTAGCCTATATAATACGAAATGTAAATTTTTCTGTCCTTTTAATATGATGTCGTCCTCGATAATAATGATAATAAATATATAAACCATTTTTCGAGCTCCATTTTTTTTTTTCACACTCCAGCAAAACGCAGTGACTGATGGGAATTTTTTCATTCCCTTTTCCGGTGAAGTGAAGACCTGTTGTTCACTCGTTCGCAGTTCCCTTTGAACTGAACGTTTTCGCTCCCTAAGGTTTGGAATCACCCCTTGACATGGACGAGCACCCTGTGAAGTACACACTTCCCAGGGTACTTCAGGCCGTTTGGAACGCACCTTCTGTTTGAAGCATGTAAGACTGGCAGGAAGTGGGCGGACATCTTTCTAGAAGTGTCCATTGTTAATGTCTGAGATTTTGAAACATCCGGGATGGCTGATGTTAAAGAGTAGCATTAGTCACTTGTGTATTTGAACAACCAAATTGCCTTCCAAATTGAGGTGGTAGAATCGTACCGCGCGTAAAAGTGCTGTTTTCGTCTGTCTTTAACCAGCTCCGCTTCTGATGTCAAACACTTGTTACATTATTAGACGCGTCTCAAATGAAAGGCAAGTCACGCAGTTACACATAACAGTCAGCAGGTGGTGAAATTCCCACTTCAGATGGTCAGTAGGTAACAAAACGTCATGAAGAAATGTAGTGAAGTAAAAGTACGGACACTTTTGGGTGGAGTCAAAGTTAAAAGTTTCCTCTAATAAAACTACTCAAGTAACGAACAGATACGTGACATATGTTGACGTACAGTAAAGAAGTACATGTTATGTCCCACCGCTGAGCAAAGCGTTACAAACAGTCTGCTTATTGTGGCAATAAAATACTTGCCAGCTGGTAAGTTAAATAAACATGATTTAGATATGATATAAAGCGACGCTGAGTTCGACCTGTTCGTTGTAAAGCTGAATCTAAAATTTGGGAATTTCCCTGTATTAGCTTAAAACTACTATATGAAAGAGTGCTGTTTAAAAAAGTACGGATTATCTATGTACAAATTCAACACTATAATTGTTGTCATAGCTAGAAGTGCGATAATGAGCTAGCAGATTAACGTGTGTCCACGTTAAAATCCAAAGAACTAGTGCTAATTTGAGTTGAGCGCTTTCTCCACGCTTCATGAGCATCGCTTCTTCATCATGTCCTGACGTTTCTCAGGTTAGTGACCGACTTCAATTATGAAAACTACAATATTAAGGTTATTTTTGCCCCAATCATGTTGAATAAAGAGACAAACAAAAACAGCGGTAACAACAAGACTACAATATTGCTAATTTAGCTAATAACATCAAGACTGAGATCAAACTTGTGGTTGAGACACTTGGAAAGGCAAGTACGTTCCAGTTTCTTCACACTAACAGTAGAAAGAGTCCTCAGTCACTCACTCGAGTGCGAATGTGAAGAGTTTTCCGAGGATAAAGATGAAACTAAGAAGCTTCTTTGTAGCGAACGCTCTGTGCTGAAATCTTTAAATCTGAAACGCTCCTGAGATAAATGTTGGCCGACGTATCGCTGTCTTTAAACGGCCCACTAATTCGGAGTGCTAGTGTTAAGAGAGTGGCGTTTTAATGAAACTCGCCCCACATTAGGGCCATTATGAATCATAATCCTCCAGCTAGCGTTCTCGGAGGTCGCTCCTGCTCCGTCAGCACTTATCTCTCTTTCACCCTGAAATAAACGTCAGCGTGTGCCATAACTTCATTTCAGCATGAATAATTATGCTGTACCTTGCCATATGGAGAGAGAGAGACAGCGATAGAGAGTGACGGAGAGAGAGAGAGAGTGTTTAATAAGGAGAAGTGCTCCTCTACGTACAGCACAGGAGGAGCTGATGAATGACTGAAGAGCTGAAGTTCAATCAAATCGGACGACCCACAAGGACATCGCCGCAGAACACACACACACACACACTTCCTGTCTGCTTTGTGTATTTGAAAAGAATCGCAATGTAATCGAAAACCGTCTTCTCCAACTTACAGCATGTGCCGTGTGATCTTCAACCGCATCCAGGATTTATTTTGTAATGATATTTTTTTATGGTTGTTTAACTTTAGCAGTTTCCTACATTACCCAAAATGCAGTGTGTTCAAGTGGAGTCAAACCGCGACTTGTGATGACAGTCCTGGCGTAAAAGGAGATTGACATTTACAGAAGAATTTAAGCACAGTATGGTGATGAGACTCAAAAGTTTTAAAGAAGTGTAATGGTTCTGTGAATATCAATACAATAACCTAAACAATGATCACGAAAGAACACAACAATGATAAATTCTTGTAGAAAGAATGAAAATACAAATAATAATAGTAGTAGTACTGTAGTACGGCGTGTTCCAACAGTCTCCATGAGAAAAACGAACTTGACAGCGGTGTAATAACATATTGGAATCTCACGCTCACGGCTGGATCAGGAAGCTCCCTGATTAAATATTAATTAACTCCCCGTAGGTACGAGGCTTTTGGGACACGGTGTGCATTTCTTCAGTTTTCAGGTTTCTGGTAAATACCCGTTTCTCTCTCAAGCACGCTCCGGGTGCAGGGAAGGTGAGCGTGTTGGCATTTTCAGTTTAATCGGACCCTTCGGGGAGACGAGCTGCAGTCGCTTGAGCTTAAAACCCCCTCAAAGGGCATATGGGAGGCTGAACTGCGCTGTATTCTGGGCCCAATTTGCTCAGTACTTGTCTCCAAAGTAGGATGGAGTGTGTCTGAGGAGACAGGATGAGGGTGATATGTAAGGCTTTTTATCTTAATCCTGTAGAAAAGAAGCAAAAGAAGAGGCATCGCTGCTGGTTTGGATTATAATTAGCATCACAAATATGTTGTTCCTTATTATAGAATTAGAGTAGAAATAAACCCAGGTACTATCGAGTCTCTGTCCTGTCTGAACATACAGCGATACCTCGGCATACGAACACCAAGACTCACAAATTTTCGCCTTTTGAAAGGTGAAGCATTTTTGCCATACGAGCGACCAAACGCCGGATAAGTTGCACGTACACGCGGGGGCCGTTCAAAACTTGTTTTGCGTCAGTGGAAAGCCAAGCGAAGCAAGTTTACATGATTTTTTATTGTTTTTTTTTTTGTTTTGTGAGATTTAGTGAAGACGTAGCACCGCGGGTTCCAAGAATGTTATCAAGGACGGTAGCAAAAAGAAAAGGGAGACACTTTCAGTTTGGTTTTTAAAGCAACCGGTGCCAAGAGGAATCATAAATTAAGGTAAATATGAGTTTAGTCTTGGAAATTCGTAATATTGGTATTTTTTTTTGGTGGAATGAATTATTTGCATTTACATTATTTCCTATGGGAAAATGCGTTTCACAATACAAAATTTCACCTTAAGAACTCGCGTCCGGTCTATTATACTCGTATGCCGTTGTTATGCTGTTGCTGTTATAAACTTTATTATTATTCCTTCATGGAATTCAGTAAAAATAAATAAATCTTGGCTTAGATGACATTTAAAGAAATCATGCGTGAGAAGGGGTCGGAGGTACGTTATTGGATTTCTAGCACGAGTTTAGTCTTTACACATATTAGTCATGTGACCTACTAATAATCAAGCATAACTTACTCAGCCACGCCCACTTAAATAATGACGAAATGGAAATAAAATTACTCAGGCACCCCATCCTTGACCATGCCAAGACTTTCCAATTGCTTAACATGTTTAGGAGCCTCCAGTCATCTAGGGTTGTTGGAATCATCGTTACTTACCCCTCCCCCCTTTACAGCACCCCTGAAGCCAGATTCATGATATGTGAAAGATTTTCTGTATGCTTTCTCTGACATCTATTAGCATGAAATCAGCTGAGCTGATATGATGAACAGTTGCAGGTCTTTGTCCAGCACCACATCTCCAGAGCTGGACCAGGAACCCACAGTTCCTGCCCTCGAACCCATCATTGCCCCTGGGAAACAGCTTCATGAACATATACTGTTTGGTCAATTAGTGACTCTAAAGCATCACCTGTAGGTGTGATGTACTGTATGTGTTTGTGTGTGTGTGTGTGTGTGTGTATGTGTGTGTGTGTGTGTGGTGTCATGAGGCTTGTATTCCTACCTCATGGCCCAGTGATTCCCCAGTGTTCCCCCGTGATCAGAATACCATCAACAATTGAACGGATGAATAATTTATGATGGCGGCGAGACCCGAGGTGTCAGGAGGTGAGAAAATCCCTGCTGAGAATGTATATGCGAGAGGAAAATTAAAATTAGCTTCGACTGACGAAATTAACCTTCCTGTACATGTTCAGCCCTGAGAAGGGAGGGATGTCATTTTTGATATTTTATTTTCCTTAGATGAATCATAAAGCATGACTTTTGTTACTCATCCATGATGATACCAGTACCAAAATATTAACAGAGCTTTCTTCACACTAGGCACGATTGATTTGTGCCTTGCCCTGGAAAGATTGCTGCCCCCTTCCAATGTATACATTATTAATTATATTCTACGTACTCAGGTATTCTACAGGTAAATTTGCGTATTTTTACTCTCCGATACAGCAGGTGGCGGTGTGCATATAGTTTTCGAGTTAAAACACAAATATAAAATGTCAAGAGCAACTCTCTTGCATGGTTTTCTACTGTATAAGCTATGGCAGTGTAGGTCAGAGGATGAGATAAGCACATGCTCTGTGCACACAGAGACAGACGCCACTAATGACATCACATTCCAAAACAACGGACCACTTCTATGTTCAGGTACAGTTGGCTTTCTTATCTGAATTTTTAGGGGTCAAGTTCCCTCACAAACGGACCCGAGTCCCTAATGTGAACATACCCTTAGTAACCTACTTGGTACAAATTAATAAATACATGTAGTCCCCGACTTATGACTTATGAACGAGTTCGGTTGCGGGACCGTGTTCATAAGTCAGATTTGTTCTTAAATCCAACAAAGTGAGTCTTATACGCCTTTGACACGGATATACAATGTAAAGCATACCAATCCACTTGACTTAATCTCTGTCCCCTTTCCACACCATGTGGCCAAAAACCGGTAACTAAGCACCTAAGGAAATTAATCTCACCCACATGAAATGTAACAGTGTCATCTCTGCGCCTTTAAATCGCGAGGGGAATCCCGGATGGCATTTTGTCTCAGAGCTGTTTTCCACTGTATTGGACTGTGAACTTAGTTTTTTTGAGGATTTTCCGAAATTAGGATTATTCACCATCAGGACAGATTATAGGAAAGACATTTTTTATTATCGTGCTCCCGAACTGATTCACTGAAACCGGTGAAGCCGACTCATTTCTCCCGCACACACACACACACACACACATAATATAAAATATACCAGATCTTAGGCATTATATACATTCACTTACACACTAAAAAATATTGTATATAAATGTAAATATTGGTATCTGGTGCGCTGCAACGTCTATTTTTTGTACAATACATGTGAGATACTTCCATGATTTGTTTGCATCTACGAATGTTTGTTAAACCGCGGTCCGTTCATATCAGTGAAATTCGTAACTCAAATGTTCATAAGTCGGGGACTACCCGTATATGAAACACAGAACATTTTTTTTCACACTTAAGCTGCTAGATTTCTTCGTCATAGCACTTGTAGGGTTTAATATTTTAAGCGAAGCTACTCTCTAGTGATGCTAGTGATGAAACTCCATGTGCTGAATTTTTATACTTTCGATGTTTAGCTTTTATTGTTGTAATATGTCGTCGTTCCTCCTTTTGATATCATGCTATGATTTCCATAATGATATGTGAAATACGTTTGTTTAGTAGCTTGACAGCATATGCTATGATTATGTTAAGTATGAATACGAATAAACCCATGCATGAACAGTTACACTGGTATTACTCTCAGATGTCTCACCCTTTGGATTGTAAAAAGTTCTGACTTCACGTCACTTCCAGCACAAGTTGTTAATGATACAGTAAACCTATATCACCATGTATGGTATAAACGTCTTATATCGTGATATGAGCGCCGGTCTCTTAACAGCATGAACGTCCATTTTTTGTGATATTTTTTACTTAAAAGATGGAGTTTGTGATTTAGTAATTTGCAGGTGAGAAGGTGAGCCTGTCTGATACCTGAGGTGAGTATCCGGACCAGTTGGTCTCTCTGTAAGAAGCCCGAACCCTGTCGAGAAACCTTGTTTGCACTGTCTGTACAGGTGACCTTGTTCTGTCAGTCTCCAGCTTATGTCCTTAGGTGAGGACAGGAAGGTATTCTTAGCAACGAACAAGGAAAAATTTAGTTTAAGAAATGTAACATCTCATATTTCACATATAATAAGCGTTAATAATGAGCATCTTGTCACCTTAGTGTTAACAAAAAGGCAGATAACACGGATGCGGTATTGCTATCAGAGTTCTCCATAAGACCATATAAAGGTGATATTTGCCTGACTGTAAAATTGCTCATTTTTTTGGGGGAAAAAAATAAACATCCTGCACACTTAATTGCCGTGATAAAATACCCCGCTGACAATTCCTGACCTAGCAGTGCGGCTCGCCGAGCCATTTTCCCCCAGACAGGAGATTTAGCAGCTTATTGGTCAGCGTTTCTCCCAAAATAATAACATTTACACCTTTATCACTATGAAGATGACTCAGGATTTTCCTTTCAGCTCCTGATCAGGGATCAGTACGTAGCCGAGAAGCAGTTGGTGGACGGGACATCTGAGGAAATACATCAGACCCTGTGATAAAGCTAGCTGTGATAACGCTAGCCTGAAGTAGATTGATGTCTATGTCAATGTGGTAAAGCAATTCACTACATAACCCAATGCTAACAACCACAGCATGATGCTAATGGGTCAGCTAACTAGCGAAGTAAATGTTCTCTCACGCTAGCTGTGCAGAAAAACTTCACCGATAATGTTTTTTTTTTTTCAATTGCTATATTCACAAGAGATGTTCGTAAAAAATCTATGAACCGTTTGATCGGTCAGTGATCAGAATTGTCTGTTTTTCATTAGCCATGACCAGTGATCTGGTGTTTAGCCCCAGATATAAACCATTCTGTACCGAGCGCAGAAGTGACGCAACAGAAACACATTTTTATGGGATTACATCATCAAAAATCGCCTCCGATCTGTCTTTTTCTCCAAACGCTGAAAGCAAATTTACACACATTTATACCAGTCTTTAAACACCGCAAGCGCTAATTTGTCGAAAATCATGTGTGTCAAAAGTCGCATGTACACGTGCTCGACCCGCGCACTAGCTGTCAAGTTGAGTTTTGAGACTTTGGAGACGCTTGAGACGGTAAAAAAACGCCGTTTCTTTATAATCCTATAGGTGGCGCTCTCTGAACTATTCACACTAATCCCGTGCGGTAGGAGTGAATTATTTGCCAAGTATGTTTAGAAATAATGATTTATTTTGTGTAATATAATTCTATCTCTGTTTAAAAAAAAAACAGAGGATATTTATGAAACTGTGATTCTTATAGAATTGCAATTTTAATCGAATAGGTACTGAAGTATCGTATCGGGATCGCATGAATATAAATAATGAATTCACATGAATAATCAAAATCATACAACCATTGTTTGTTTATTTATTTATTTATTTATTTATTTATGACGGAGTCCCTGATGGCTAATGTTAGCTAAGTCAAACACATTATTATGGGTTTCAATGGATATTAACAAAAATATCCATTGTAAGTCAAATGTGTTCTAACGTTTTATTGGAAGGAGAAAAGTTTGGTCCTTTGGAGTGATAAGTCATCCCAACATTCGCTGATGTTAAATTGTTATATAATCATTATATCATCATTTGCAATGTTATACATTTAATTTTTATATAAAGATTTTTGTAGATTTTTTGTGATTTTCTTTTCGTTGTGTTTTTTAATCTTGGATTATATGAAAACATATAAACTTAAAAAACACAATAAAAAGAAAATCTGAAAAAATCTACACAAATTTTAAACCTTAGTAATGTTTAATGTCTAACTTCATCCTAACTACACATCACTCAAGTACTTTCTTTCCTCGTCTCTCGCTCAGGAACTCGGCCTCGGTTCTTCGAGAGCTCGTGGCGGTTGTTCTGACGCAGAGCTCGGATTGCTGACCCTCCTCTGGGAGATCCACTTTCCTGTCGAGCTAAATCGTAAGCTTAATCTGCTACTCTAACAAACCAATCTCTGGAGAAGTCCATGCTCGATAAGATCAGGGCTGAAACCGATCTCTGGAATTTGGCCCGTCTCCCGGAGAAGGTCTGGGAACCGCCGAGAACATAAGAGTACGATTGACTCGCGTAATTCAGATTCATTTCCTTCTGCTGTGGGTCTGTGGGTCAGTCCAGGCACTACGGGTGTGAATCCTCCTCGTCTGAGGGTCACGAAACACATCTCAGTACGCAGTGTGCGATACATTACAGTGTGAAAATGATTCACTCCTGAGTCGATCTCATTCAGTTCAGGTTCGATCCAATACGATTCAGCGCAGTTAGATTTAAAACTCTCGAAGCTTGGGATGATCGACGATGGTGTTGATTACTTCTGTGACTGGCCACGCCCCTTTCTGTTCCATCCTTAGCTCCAAATTCACTTTGCCCGCATTTCAAGAGATGAGAAATGGAAAAAGTAGATCAGATAAAGGTGAAGTTTTGTCTTAAAACGACTCCAGCATGTTAAAATTCACTTAAACCACTTCAGCGCTGTTATTTCAGCCAAAGT
>JAQMYJ010000010.1:21642335-21660656 GCA_030014305.1 Clarias laeviceps | reverse complement strand
GCCACTGTTGGGCCCTTGAGCAAGGCCCTTAACCCTGAACTGCTCAGATGTGTAATGAGATAAAAAAAAAAAAAGTAAGTCGCTCTGGATAAGAGCGTCTGCCAAATGCCTAAATGTACATTTACTGCTGTGGAAGCGACTCCATGTTCTCCTGCTGTTACTCCTTCAACAAAAGTGCTGTTACGATGTTACTAAGCTCTGAGACTGGAGACTCCTTCCGGGAAAACTTCACCATATCCATGATAACGTTTGTTTTTTATTGGTTTTATTTATGTTTCAATCATACAGCTGCTGTCACACCATATTTTTTTATACTTCTATATTTTTCCTACATGATTGATATATTTCTATTTGAATTCTACAGCATTTTATTTTGTGATTTTGTAAAAATGTTACATTTTGAGCCTACTTTTAAATTTTGGATATTTTTTATTTAATTGTACTTTTTATTGCACCTTCTTTCATTGTAATGAAATCTTTCTCTTGTAGGTCACTGGCAGTCGTATAAACATTGTTGCAGCCAGAGGTACTTTCAGAGCTTTATTCTCGAATCTGATTGGCTAGACGTTGTGTGATACATCTTGTCTAAGAGCATGGCTTGGGTTGTAGCATAAACAACAGGTTTAGATACTAATACTAACACGCCTCGTTTCTTTTGGATACAGTTTCGTTTCTATAGTAACAGCTCATACACGAGGACTGGGATGACTAACATTGATTAGTTTGTGGAAAAGTAGCATTTGCATGCTTTATATCAGAAGCTTAGCAAAAAAAACAAAAAACAAATTATCTCTAAACATCCATTTCATGTTCCAGCATTCAGTAGATCTAATAATCCTCATCCTGATCCTGATCCAGTCTATAACTCCGTCTCAGTCTATAACTTACAGCAGTCTTTAGCACCTGGGAAAGTTTTAGCAGCTGTCTTCAAGTTAAAAAGAACACCCAGGTCCAGTTGGGACAATCCTGGTCCCCTTCTGTACTCCGAGTCCTGATGATGCTGGTAATGAGCCAGCTGATCCTGATGCACAACCACCACCTGGCTCCTGGACTGAAAATGAACTCAATATCACACGATCTGAAAATAAACAAATAAAAAGTTCTCGGGAAAGTTTGCAGGAGCTTCTTATGAGTTCGTGAACCTGAGGCTCAGGAGGAAGAGCTCCGCTCCGATGAGATTAGGTGGATGTGCGGATGCGAGGCGACGTCGGCCATGTTGGTGGGTTTCCTCTCGGAGACGATTACAGAGCAAATTACTTCTCGGCTAATTTCGGTACCATCTGGACCTGCGATTTCTCAGGCAGATGCTGCTTCTAGTGTTTTTCGACCTCTGTTGCTTGTCGCCCAGCGTGCGCATTAAACACTTCTCTAATCGTGTGATCCTCAGCAGACTGATTAAAAAAGATGATTATAATGACAGAAATAAAGCACGTAGCGTACACCGCACAACTTTTAGTTTCGTTTCGCAGACGGTTCCTTAATCATACCGAGGTCTCAAATCTGTTGGGGTTGAAGGTGTTGATTAATTTTCTAGAACAGCAGCTCAGGTCAAAGTTCAGATCACAGGTTTATATTAAAGGTTCTGGTTATCGTTTCTATAGCAGCGGCTCATTGACAGGGACGTGAACAGCAGACTGATAATAAAAAAATAAACAGATTTTAAAAACATCTCTGAAGTAACAAGCTGTTTGTTTAGGAAGGAGTCTCCAGTGTCGGAGGGAAAGCGAGAATTTGATCCTGTATAAAAAAAAAGTTTTTATTTTATGAACAAATAACAAATGAATCATGCCTAATGTGAAAGCTCCCTTAGACATGAGCAGCCAAGGCGCCATCTGTATAGTGCGCTTATACTCCAGACACGTAGAAATGATTCTACAGGATGATTTTAGGACACGCACTTCCCCATAAAACAGATGGTCTAATAATTAAGAAACGAGCTCAACAATGTAGATAATAAATAGTCCACCAAACATTCATAGCCGTCACTGCTGTCTCTTTTTCCCAAACCTAATTCCCAATATTAAGTCTTGTTTTTGAATTCCATTATTATTTGAATATATATTGAAGATCCTGCTAAGAGAAAGTGCCGTAATTCTTACGCGACCTGCAGCGACATCCTTCTGGCACGATGTAAAGATGTAAAGAAATAACCAGAGCAGATGATGGAAATTAATGAGGGCCAAACACACGCTTTGGTGAATCAGATCAAAGATATCGCAGAGGGGTGTGTTGAAGAGGAACATCATCTGTGGATGTCGAGCAAAGAAAAACAAAACACGAAAGAATAGACTGGAGTAGGAAACATGCTGCGATCCAGTGACGAGTTTTAATGAAAAGGCAAAAAGTTTTGCAGGAAGATTATTCAGCACGCTGGGAAATGTTTATCACTGTCCCAAAGTTTGCTCCCTTTGTGTTTTTCATCATTAATGAGAACTCATAAATCAAATCTGGTAATAAAACAAAAACGATAACAAAACCTTATAGAATATGTACAGTATGTTGAGCAGGGAATTGGAATTTTTCTACCAAAATTTTCCAAAATTTTTCAATAATTTAGAGGTGTCCAACAGCTACTAACCAGGGACGACACAAGCTAACACGAGGGACAACACGGGCAAACACGGGGGACAACATAGGATAAAACAATGGGACAACACAGGCTAACACGACGGACGACACAGGTTAACACAGGGGACGACACAGGCTAACATGAGTGATGACACAGGCTAACATGAGTGATGACACAGGCTAACATGAGTGATGACACAGGCTAACACGGGGGACAACATAGGCGAAAACAATGGGACAACACAGGCTAACACGTGTGATGACACAAGCTAACACAGGGATGACACAAGCTAACAAGGGGGACAACACAGGATAACACGGGGGACGACACAGGCTAACATGAGTGATGACACAGGCTAACACGGGGGACAACATAGTCAAAAACAATGGGACAACACAGGCTAACATGAGTGACGACACAAGCTAACATGAGGGACGACACAGGCTAACACGGGGGATGACACAGGCTAACACGGGAGACGACACAGGCTAACACGGGGGACGACACAGGCTAACACAGGGATGACACAGGTTAACACGGGGGACGACACAGGCTAACACAGGGATGACACAGGCTAAGACGGGGGAGGACACCGGCTAAGACGGGGGATGACACAAGCTAACACGGGGGATGACACAGGCTAACACGGGGGACAACCCAGGCTAACATGAGTGATGACACAAGCTAACACAGGGGACGACACAAGCTAACACAGGGGACGACACAAGCTAACACAGGGACGACACAAGCTGACAAATGTTTCCTCTGAGGTACATGAAGTCCCCGAGCTCCTCTTTTTTTATCTAGGGACGAACGGCCCTAACACACTCTGAGAAAAGCGCTATCCGTCCCTTCCGCATGCCTGAGCTCACAGACACGCATGATTGTCTAGTGACTGATTTAGGTGTGTGAGCGATGTCTGGTTACGCCACTCAGGAACTGGAAAATTAGTTTGATCAGTAAACAACCGAGGTCCATTAAAATCTTATCTAAGCCTTTTATTTATTTATTTCATTCCTAAACTGCTGATTGTTCTCCCAGCAGCTCATGAATCAGAGGCCTGGCTACTCATCACCACTCAGCGGTGTCTTTATAGGTCGGAAAAGCTTGAACTTTATTTTTCTATATTTTTTTATTATTTTTTTATTTGTCTGGCGACGGAGGAAAATCCATCCCCCGCTGAAAATCTGACCTTTTCATCCATCTGAAATTCAAATCTGGGCGAGCAGGCTCAAAAGTTCTGGTGTAAGTAGGAGAATAATGCATATAAACACTCAAATCCTCGTTCCACCGAAAGGCAAATGTTATCCAGACATCTGGCCAAATACGTTTACTGGGAGTCAAACATGTTTCACGCTGGATAATAACAGTAATAATAATCATCATGATAATCATAATAATGATAACGAGTAAGAGCTGAACGCAGCGATGAAGGGGGCCAACACGTTTCACCAAGCTAAAGTTACAGAGCCATCAGAGTTACAGCCATCATCGCTTTATTCCACAAGGATAAATAGTAAATGTGCTATGAGATATGAGATATGCTGAGCTATGACCTCACTTCCTGTTTGGTGATCATTGAGTTTGAATATCGAAAACATGAGAAGGACATTTAGTTCAATGCTGTCTGACAAACCAGGAGTTCCAATTTCACAAAGATAAGACGAGGTTTCTTAAGAAAGATTTTAATTAAATTCAGATCCCAGTTTTAGGAGATTTCTGAAATTGTTACATCGAGAACACGATCATAGCGGATTACAGCGCCACCTACGGGTGCATTTAGGCAAAACCTCTAAGAATCCTGGAGTCTTGGAGGGTTTAATGCTTTACTAGTGTTTTCGAATGATTACATCACACTGGTGCTAAACTATGACCTCTGCTTTATAAAATCCACCACCAGAAGAACAGAAAAACTTATGAAACCAGAAAACGAAGCAAAAACAATAATGAAACCAAACCTCCCATTACCTCGAGCTCTTCAGCACTGGCCAATGACGTAAACTGCGCAGAGCGTACATGTACAGTGTACAGTATATACAGTACATACAGTACAGGGGGGATTTTAGTGCTTCTTCATCATATAATCTGATTCTGACAACTTTACTGTTACAAGCAGCAGGAAATTCTATTATACTTTGGAATTGTTTAAGTTTTATTTCTCCTTCAGGATTTATTTAAATATTAGTCTTTTCAGCAGTTGGACCGATTAACGACTCAGAGGACGGAAAGACGGATCGTTTTCTTTCTTCCCTCGGAGAACAAAAACCCCCAGGATGTAGTACAGCGTGATAAGACTCGGCGTCTCAACGTTATGTAATGAGTGTTAATGCAATAATCACTTCCTTCTGGGAAATGCCTGAAAATCAAACCCAAAATGAGGCTCAATTAAAAGCTGGTGCGCCGTGTGTGACTTGAGTACGGAAGGAAGGAAGGAAGGAAGTAAAGCTCTGCCTTCTACTGCAGGTACTGAAGTGAAATAGAGTGTGTTAGGGCTGAACAAGAGACAGAGAGAGAGAGAGAGAGACAGTGTTAATGGTAAAAAAAAAAGTGTTTTTCAAAGCAGTAGATGGAGTGTTTAGGGTGACAGGAAGAGTGTTTAAGGTAATAAAGAGAGTTTTATGGTGAACAACAAAGTCTTTAGGTAGTAATGAGAGTGTTTAAGATAGAAGAGAGACTGTTAAGAGTGATGTGATAAGAGTTTAAGATAACAGGAGAAGTGTTTGAGTATTAGAGAGTGTTAGAGAGTGTTTAGGGTGGGAAAGAGTGTGTCTAGGGTGAATGAGAGAGTGTTACAGGTACAACTTAGAATTTTTGGGGTGAAAGAAAGTTTTGAGAGAGAGAGAGAGAGAGAGAGAGAGAGAGAGAGAGAATGAACAAATTAATAGGTTATTTGTGTGTGTGTGTGTGTGTGTGTGTGTGTGTAATTATATGCAATTGTCATTTAATTACCATTCATTAAGAGTAATTAATGATTTACTACCAAACTAATGGTTCCAGCATCTGTTCATGTGCAGTTTTATTTATTTATTTATTTATTTATTATTAAAATGGTCTAACAGGAACAACACACTTATTTTGTTTTAGGTTTTAAATGCTACTGTTTTTTATTAGGTGAAATATGAAATATTTTAAAATTATGTTTAAATAAAAAAAAATATTTAAATCTTTTTTTTACTGACATTTAAATTACAAATATATTATTGAAATTATTTCTAAAATTTGTATAATATACCCAATATATAAATTATTTTATTGTGCACTATGTATTAGTTTTCTAAATATCCATATTTTTAATGTATATTTGTGAAATATAATTATACCATTAAATATAAAATATGATACTTATATAAAATAATAATCCATATAATAATAATATTAGAATTTAATTCAAAGCGACACTTTGAACACTTTGTACCTCAGACGAGTTTGTAAGCAGCTCTGTTTATCGTGATACGTGCTGTAAAATATATTGTAAAAATATTGTGAAAATCATGATATTGTTTTTATTCTATTGTTCCAACCGCCACATTTGTTTATTTATTTTTTCATTTTGTCCAGTGAATGAATCTAAAATTATTTTCAAAATGCTAAAAATAGCAAAAAATTAACAAGCAAGCGTGATGTATTAAGCTGAACAACTGTTTTGAACACCTGGTTGACATGAAAACTGAATAACACACACACATGCACACACACACAGGTATACATCAGCACCCTTATTTACTTAGGGTAAAGTAAACACTCGCAGCACAGGAAACAGAAGAGTGTTTCTGTCGCTCTCACGCACACCTTCCTAAAGAAACGCCGTCTTCAGAGCAGCTGTTCAGTCTCACGCTGGATTATAAGCAACATGACAAGCTGCATTAAACACACACACACACACACATTGTTCTTAAGTACGAAACGTTAAACGACACGTCTCTGCCGAGTGCGGCTCATCGAGCAGAACGATATAAGGAACGCCTCAGGGGGACAAAACACAGAATCCTCCAATACTGTGTGTGCTGTTCACCTTCGAACTAATTAGCAAAACATTTCAGTGAAATATTAAACACTTAGCAAGGAATTTGCCGGCTCCTAAATTACGTGTCAGTCACATCAGTGTGCGAGCAGTGTTATTTCTCCAGGGGGAAAAAACTGCCTTCAAAGAAAAACTGTTTTTCTCAAACGGCAACAAAAGCAAAAGCGCTCTTTCAGAAGTGACCCAAGAACTCAATTTACACCTCCAAGAGTCTGATGTAGACGTGATCACTGCACTCTGATTGGTTCGGTCGTTCTCTAGAATCACATCACAGGTTCATGTTGATGCGCTCGTTCTATTATTTTAGCATTAAAAAACAAAATGTTAAAATGGTGAAGTTTATTGTAAGGATATTGAACAATTATAGAAGGAGTTCCTCCTTATAGAAGGAGAACCTCCAGTTCCAGAGGTAACATTAGGACGGAGAGGATTACTGTTCTGAGGTTTAACGGTAACATAAAAAAGATGCATGAGACAGAAAAAGAAAAACAGAAGCGATGGAATTGATGATACTCCTGATGAGTGTATTTCATTTTCACTGTTGTTACGTAAACGTAACAAATGTGTGCAAGATGATTTAGCTATGCGTTAGCTAGCTTACTCTAAGCAACCAATATATATATATTTTTTATTTACAGCTAAAAACATTTTCTTAGTCGTAAATGTAAATCACTTAAATATCACACAGATTGTAACTCACACAAACTCTGCCCTCTCGTGAAAACATAAACTTGAAAGATTTTGCATGGAAACGCATCATAATATCCATGCACAAAAATGTTTTTTCTTTTGTTCAGATGTTCCGTTTCATGACGAATGACAGAATGTAAAAAAGTGCAGGTTGCATTTTGATCACCGCAGCTAGGGGGCGCTACACTCAACTAATGACATGGGGTAGTGAGGCTCGTTTTCTCACCGTCAACCGCCATGGAAGCGTAAAGAAAGAGTCAAGAAGAGTTTAATGTTCATGAATTTGTAAGCCGCACAGAGCTTAATTCATAACGTCCGCAGTAATGTAACAACGCACGTCGAGTTCGCACAGTGGATTTGTTAAGCACAGGTTTATAGCTACATCTGTGTTTCACATACATACGAATGTTAGTTCTTGATGGAGAGAGTAGGTCATGCTTGGGTTCACTTGGAACAGGAAACTGTAAGAAAAACACTCCCTGCCAAACCCTGTTTTTACTCCTTAGACACAGCTACTGTGCAGCAAGACACGCCCCAAAGTGGGCGGGGCATATACCTTACACAGAGCATTTAATTTGAGGATTTTATATAATAATAATAATAATAATAATACATTCTAAAAAGTGGTGAATTATCCTACACAATTACTAAATACTTTTTACTCGGAAAAAAAGAACCAGAGACAGAAAGAGAGAGAGAGAGAGGGAGAGAGACACCGAGAAAGAGACACACAGAGAGTGAGACAGAGAGTGAGACAGAGAGACACACACAGTGAGAGAGAGATCCCACGGTAAAGGATATGGGCTGCATACGAGCGCGAGGCACCAGCTCCGCGGTCGTGTTCCCTGCTGCAGACAGAAGAAGACCACCGGCGCGAGAGACGGGTACGGGAGGCGCGCGCCGTCCTCGCGTGCGCCACCGGGCTCTCGCGCGTCTGCGGCTGGCGCGTGCTCGGCTCTCGCGCACTGCTCCGTTTCCCCGTCGGTCATGATGCAGGAGCCGCGCGCCGCACCGGGACCCTGCCGCCGGTCACACACTCAGCACCGACTGTTCACGCGCACCTCGCATTATTTATTTATTTATCCGACTTTTTCCCTTCTGCTTCTATTAATGTACAGACTGATGTTCTGTAAACATTACATAATAATAATAATAATAATAATAATAATAATTTAAAAGTTTGGCTTTAATGGAAAAAATATTTTATTTTGTATTTGTTTTTTTTTCCATGTTAAATATATATTTTTTAATTAACTAATTGATTAATTATTTAATTTACAAAAGAGGCTCTCTTCAGATGTCCATCCTTTATATAAAAACTAATAATCAATCCTTGTTAAGGTTAAAACATAAAAACCCCAATTCATGTCAATTTATAACCTTGATATCTAATTCAATTTATTATTATTATTATTATTATTATTATTACTGCATTTCCAGGAATTGTATCTAAACCTTATCTCTCTCTCTCTCTCTCTCTCTCTCTCTCTCTCTGTCTTTAATGCAAAAAAATGTTCTGGCATTCTCTATGATGTAAATATCAGTAATTACAGCAGTTTAAAGAATTGATTTAATTGTTTCTTGATATCCTGCTAAAGCAATTAGCCGCATTAGAGGTTTAATGACTTTGGTTAATGTTTAGCAGAAGTTCTGCTCTTACCTGGCGTTCACTGTGAGTCTCACCGTCATCATCATCATGTTCTTCATCTTCATCCTCATCATGATGATCATCTCAGCAGCAGCTGCTACATCCACAGAGAATAAACACTTATATGTGTAGAAGAATAAAGCAGAAATATTCCCTCTGTCCGGAAACACCCCGAGGAATCCCTCAGAGCTGGAGGCTGCGTCCTCTCCTCTTCTCTTTTCTTCTCTTCTCTTATTTCCTTTCTTTATTCTTTATTTTTCCTTTTCTTGGTGAATAAAAGCTCACATCTTGTTCTCGGAATGCGCGTGCAGGCGCGTGCAGATGGAGTGACGCTGTCACGAGCTCAGAGCGGACCGTTATCCTCAGCCCGATCCCGGCTCTTATAATAATAATAATAATAATAATAATGTTCACTTCTTAACGCGAGTGGAAGTGATGAGATCTACATCTGATCCCCGTTTTCTTCTTCTTAATATTGTTATTATTATTTATTCCTCTCTCTCTCTCTCTCTCTCTCTCTCCTGCAGTAACGGATCAGCTCCAAATAAGGCGGGAAAAGACGCCGCGCGCGAGCCGGGAAGTTTCTGAGCGGGAGCTTCACCGAGCGCGCGACGGCATTCTGTAATGATGAACAGAGAGAGAAAGAGAGAGACACGCGCAGAGTTCGCTAGTGTGTGTGTGTATGTGTGCGCGCGCTTCCGCCCAGTTCTACTGTGAAGAAGAGAGACGCATAGGGAGAGAGAGAGAGAGAGAGAGAGAACCACATGCACAGAGAGAAAGAGAGAGAGAGACACATGCACAGAAAGATAGATACACATATGCACAGAGAGGGACAGAAAGAGTGACACGCGCACCCATGCACAGGCAGAAAAAGAAAGAGAGCCATACATGCACAGAAAGAAAAAGACACACACGCACAAAAAGAGAGAGACACACGTATGCACTGGGAGAGAGAGAGAGAGAGAGATGCACAAAAAGAGAGAGACACATGTGCACAGAGAGACACATGCACAGAGAAAGAGAAAGAGTGAGAGATAGATGCTCAAAAAAGAGACACACATATTCACATAGAGAAAGAGAGAGAGACACACTTGCACGGAGAGAGAGAGAGAGATGTATAAATAGACAGAGAGGTAAAGAAACAGACATAAACACAAACAGACAGGATGAGAGCAGGAGACAGAACAAGAGTGAGACATAGGGACAGAGAAAGGGAGAGGGACAGAGAGACAGACACTCTGAGATTGACTGAAAAAGAGAGACGTTTTGTTCTTCTGTTTTTCTTAAGCGTCACTTCATTTCCGTTAGCATTGTGTCTGAGGTGTAATTTTTATACCGTTATAAGTAAGTTCGGATTTATTGTCATTGCAGAGAGAACAGGAACGATCGAGAGAGGGAGGGAAAGAGAGGGAGGGAGGGAGGGAAAGAGAGGGAGGGAGGGAACTGAGGGAGCAGTTTTTGTGTTAGCTTCATGAGGTGTTCCTGAGTTTAGTCTTCTCTTACTAACTCTGAAGTCAGGTTCGATTAGCAAAACAAGCTAACTGATCTTCATACACACACATAGAGAGAGAGAGAGAGAGAGAGAGAGAGAGAGAGAGGGAGGTCACTACACAGTAATAATCTCAAACGAGATAAATTTGTTCTGAAGAAAACGAGTTTAGAACAAAATTTCTAAACGAACGTTTGGATTTGTCGTGATTTGTGTCAGAACCTAATTTGCATCTCAGTTCAAACGTCGCTGGAGGTTGGTGCTGAAATCGCAGCTCGGTGTCACTCACTCACTCTCTCACATAAATAACGAACGCTTGCTTAGTTGCTCGCTAGTGTGAACGCCGATTTGTCTTTGTTCCCCGAGGTACCACAGGAGTCCGTAAGGTCCAATTAGGAAGCGCGGACGGGACGCGGCGTTCACTCGGCCATGTCCCTGATACATCCTAATGAGGAAGCGGCTGTTTTACATTTACTCTCAGAGTCTTCAAATGATAGAGAAGAAAAGGAGGAGAGAAAAAAAAACAGAAATCCATGTGTTTCACATAGATAGGAACGTTATTCGTGAGACACGAACAAAATGTTTGGAATTGTAAAGACGATCATGTGCGTAACATCAAAAGCAAAAACTGGAAATATTTCTTTCACTCATATTTCTCCCAGCTAGCTTATCTCAGTGGCTCGAGGCGGGGTGCACCCTGGACCGGGTGCCAATCCGTCACAAGGCACACACACACACACACACACACACACACACTTATTGATTTACATGCTACGGGCAGTTTCAAACTCTGCATGTCTTTGGATTGTGGCTGGAGACCGGAGAACCCAGAGGAAACCCACCAAGCATGGGGAGAACATGCACGCACACACACACACACACACACACACACAAACACACATGAGGCTGGTACCCTTTAGGTAGCAGTGCTAACCACTAATGCCTGGAAATATTTCATTTTGGTAATACATCTGAAAAAAATATTGATGTTAGTTTACAGAAATGATGCTTCTGATCATGAGCTCCAGAAATCTGATTTATAAACATTGCAATTTTTGCTAGAATTTAATGGAAGAGCAGTAAAACCCGAAAGAAAGATACAAGTAAACATTTCAGATAGTTTTATACTTTAATTATAGAATAATTTCTTTAAACTATCTCTGCATAAAAGCTATAAATGGATAGGAGAGGAGTAAAAAGAATACATAGAAAAAGTTTTTAAATGTAATAATAATAATAATAATAATAATAAAAATTAAGACATCTCCCTAAATATTTGCCTTTTTTTTTTTTTTACTTTTGTGAAATTGTGCAGAATTGAATCTGTGATTAGACGTGCGAGAGTATATACGAGTCAGAGTAAGAAAGATCATTGTTGGACATTTTCCGAAACCACATCTGTGAGTTTTCATTAGTTCTCTTTATTGTTGTTCATTACTTTGTAAAAAAAAAAAAAAAAAAAAAATCTGTTAGCAAGATTATGTTAGATTGGTTATAGTTACCATCTTTTCCAACAAATCCCGCCTCCTGCCTTATGATTGATTAGATCATCCCTAAGCATGAAATGCGACCCAGTGCTCCATAACTTATTATTATACAACAGATAGTTAGGACAGAGCAATATGATTGGACAAAAGGCATCCACGAGTAATGATAATATACTACACTGGGGTGTTTAATTGTATTTATCAGTCCACATACCAGGTGTTCTAATCACATACAGTAAGCAGGAAGGCGTTCAGTCTTTGAGACGAGTTAGCATTAGCAGATAACCAACAAACAACAAAAAACAGTGTACTGCCTTGTCATGACGAATGTTTGTTTGTTTTGTTTGGTGTTATTTTATTTATTATCGATTTTTTTGGACAATTAAATAAAAAAAATCTTTTATCCATGGCTATCGAAAAGATCAGTGGATAAAGTAATACATACAATTTTGTATAAACAAAATATTCAGTATAATTCATAATCTTTGGTCAATATAAATGTGTGTGATTAATGTAGAAATTCTAACCTGTTACTATATATTTTAATGCAAATGTATGATATGGCTAAGTTTGACCCTAATGGCTTCCCATAACTGCACCACTGTTACCTGGCTCGGTTTATTTAACATTTGTTAAATGTTATATTTGAGATTTTATAAAACTGTATAATCTGTTTCCTATAACCAGTTTGTCCTGCATTTCTTTATTCCAATATCGCACGTTTATTATACAGGTAAATCTGAGTATTTTTAAATTGTGATTAATCTCAGACGATAACTGTGATTACCTCGATAATTTTTTTAAATTAATTGACTTGTTAATTGACATTTCACGAGTATAATCACAAAAATGGGATAATTTGTGATTTATATACTGATAACTTTCAAACACTTTCAGCTCAGGAGCGCTGGAGCTGCTAGCGATATGAGCTAAAAACCTGGAGAGTTGGACAGAGTGCAGGAGCGACAGGATCTAAAGAGAGGTCAGATGTTGATTTCTGCTCCGTACGCCACCCTGCTGATCTCGAGGATTCAGCTCTCGTTTAACCTTTGCCTTTTCATTTATCCGAATCCGTTCTGCATCCGCGAGGCCGTGACCATAAACACAGCTCTGTGCTCGTCCGTATATTGCGCTGTGGTTCTGCCTGTCTCTCAGCACCCTTTAACGCCAACCCTTCCACGAATACACCCTCAGTACACGTGCTGATTAAACACGCACACTTAAACATGATTACGAGGAAGAAAAAAAAGGAAGCGGCGAATGAGTGCGAGAGCAAAATTGCTTTTGGAAACACTAGCATTAATGCTGGTATTATTTCTGTCTCGTGCTAAAGCTGCTAGTGATAAAGAGCCTCCCGTCTTGTAATTTTCCTGCTGCGAGCTCGTTTTGATGTTGTGGGTTGTAACGTAACGTCCTTGCTCATCTTCCAAGCGTTATTTCCCGAAAGGGCTCGGAGTATTTAATTAGTGTTTATGTGCCTTCAATGAACTGTAACTCATCAAGCCTCCTCCCTCATCATGAAGCTATTGTGACCTAAAAAAAAAAAAAAAACAAGCTATGCTACAAGCTATATTTACCACCAGAAGTTCAGCTCAGCACCGTTAAGTTCTCTGTTCTGATTGGTCGGGGGGTTGTTGGTTAATTTACGTAGCTCTGACGCAGGATTAGCGTTAGCATTTCCGTAGTAACATCTCATTCATGAAAATAATTTTCCAATATGTGGTGCTTAACAAAGAAAAATGGGAGGAGGAGTGGACGACTGGGGAGGAGACATGTGTCTAGTGTTTATGGAAATCAGAAAAAGTTTCTCGCTAATGTTCTTTTATTATTTTTCAACACTTTATTATTTTTGTCTCATCGCAGGTGCTCCCCAATGTAAAAATACTAATAATTGCGTGGTAAAATTACTATACTATATTTATACCCTACATACAGTATGTTATGTTTGTACAACATCTCTACAACAAAAGTTACCATCTTTTGTATTTGTAACTTACAATTACAAATGTAAAAAAAAATACATTTCAATTACATTACGCAGATTAACATATATTACATACAGCATTTTTACATATATTTGCATACATTACACACATTTGCATATATTTATATACTGTATATTAAATATATATTTACTGATTGTTTATTTTTAGTGGTTAGCTAGATATCCTGCCCGAATTGTATGGTGAACTTCCATCAAGTAGGTGCATAAAGACTCAACTGAACCCTATAGAACAAAGCAGAATTAATTTATTTAATTCTCGAGGGAGATTATCAGTGGTCTTGTACGTCTTCCATTTTCTAATAATTGCTCCCACAGTTGATTTCTTCACACCAAGCTGCTACCTACTGCAGATTCAGTCGTCCCAGCCTGGTGCAGGTCTACAGTTTTGTATCTTGTGTCCTTTGACAGCTCATTGGCCATATATATATATATATATTAAATGGATGTAAATTAAAACACAAACAAAATGACGCAACATTGTCCTAGAGTGAAATTAGAAAAAGAAAACATTACAGAAAAAAAAAAATAATAATTTATACCATCATAATGTAAAGTGAGGACCTTCCATTGATATTAACTATCAACACAGCTCATTTACATAATTAATTAATGTTATGTTATTAATGCCAGACTTAATTCCAGTCTAAAACGTAACCTTAGTGACTTGAAACTTTCTGTTTCTATTAAAAAAGGGGGGAAAAAAGCAAAATATAGAAATTGTGGGGACCTGAAAAATTTCTCCATAATATCAAAGCTGTTAAAGTTTTTCTTACACATATTTTATTTGCTTTGTTTTTACAACTTTTTTGTATTGGTTCTACCAGGACTAACCATGAATAACGTTAACACACACACACACACACACACACACGTGTTCTTGTCCTTACAAGGACACGGCACGGGGGTCACTAAGCTTATGGTTAGATTTAAACTACCCTTTACACTAGCTAACATAATTATCACAAACGTGAAAGTCTATGTGTGTGTGTGTGTGTGTGTGTGTGTGTGTGAGATAGAGATAGAGAGAGAGAAGATTTAAGCCTTGATATGAAGCTGTATTATTACTTGTGCAACCTGGGGTAAGTTGCCATAACAACCTCTTATATGACAAAGTCATGAAGAAAGTGTCAATGTGTTAGTGTGCGTGTTAGTGTGTGTGTAGCGGTACATGTGTGTGTTTGCATTGAAGCAAAAGCAAATAATTGAATTTCGAGCGGACAAGGCTGTAAGAGTCCTGCGTAAGGAATTCACATCCAGGCTTTTTGTCGTCTTTCTGAGAAGCAGCTCGACGTTTTTTGTTCTGCGTGAAATATCAGAGCGCTCTTGCAGAAGAACATTACACACAGCACAATGAGAGAAATCTATCGGTGTATAAAAGCTTACTGAAGTGTGTGTTTGTGTACAAGAGGCTGAGAAACACTAGGACACTCCGGGGGCGTGATCGTTAATTATTCTTTATCATTATTTCAGATATCGATTGTGTTTCGTAACATTGTGCAACTGATGGATTATTTTTGATAAACTGTTTTTTATGAATTTATGAGTTGAAGTAAAAGTTAAAGCACAGCTTTGGCTCCACTCACATTAAAGCAGAAATTTTAATTGATGGTGCAATAAGCAATGTTTTTTAAAACTTTTATAAAGAACATGATTTAAGCCACGGCCATGGAGAGCTTGTTTGTGTTAGATGAGCCTCCTGACTGTGTTGGTGGAAATTTTTATATATATATATACTGTATAAGCACATTTCTAGCTTTTTTGTCACATTTAGCTTATCTTGTGTGAACTGAGTGAAAAAAGTAAATTTTCCAAGCTTTTGAAAACAGAATGTCAGCTCTTGTTCGCAGCGTAGATTGTGTCGAGAGCGACAGTAGCACCGAGTCTGGCCTTTGCAATGCATGCGGTAAAGGGATCAGGGTTTTATGGTTGTGTTGTATCTGTAACATGCAAAAATAAAAAGTGCGTACTCACTCACTCATCGTCTACTGTACACCGCTTTATCCTGTATTCAGGGTCGCGGGGGCCTGGAGCCTGTCCCAGGAGACTTAGGGCACGAGGCGTGGTACAACCTGGACAGGGTGCCAATCCGTCACAGGGCACACACACATACACACACTATGGGCAATTTGGGAACGCCGGAGTATCCGGAGGAAACCCTCCAAGCACGGGGAGAACATGCAAACTCCATGCAGCTCTGGCCAGCTCTAATCCTAGAACACTGAAATGAATCCTTAAATGAAAATACATCGAAATGTCCGTGTGGCTGCAGTGCTCCATTTTGAGTGACAGATGTCTCGTCCAATCGGCGGTAAGAATCAACAAGCCAAAGAAGGTAGGTGTGGTTTGCAAATGACATCCTTACCGCTGATTGGACGAGACATCTGCCACTAAAGATCAGCAATAAGAATTTCATTCGCAAACCTCACATAGGCATGTTGATTCTCACCGCTGATTGGACAAGACATCTGTCGCTCAAAATACACAGGAAGTTCTGCAGCCACACGGACATTTAGATGTATTTTCATTTAAGGATTCATTTCAGTGTTTTAGGATTATATATTACTTTTGGTCAAGTTGTGGTAAATGTGCTTTAAAAATTATTCTGATTTCACTTGAAAGTACTGCTTGTACGTCTTGAGTGACAGACGTCTCATCCAATCAGCAATAAGAATTTCATTCGCAAAACCTTTTCCGGTTTGACTGAATTGTCGTTGTGTGTTTTCGGTTTTGTTATTTTGTTTTGCAATTCTCGACCACCGTAAAAAACCCATAAGAAAGTGAGAAACACATCAGTCAAGAGTTTGTGAGACAGGGGGAATGGGCGGGGCTTCCTGGCATTGTCAGGTAACACCAGAGCGTTCTTACCAGTGACATAACTGTCAAAAATGAAAAATGTATTTTGTCCTAGTTGATGTTAGCTGTATACTTCTTTGCTAAGTCACGATACTTTACAAACTTAGCTTAGTCACGATACTTTATGCAACTAGCTGGATTATAATACTTTAGAAAATTAGCTAATTGATGATAATTTAGGAGGTTAGCTAAGTTGTGGTACTTTAGGAGGTTAGCTTAATTAGTAGGTTAGCAAAGTGATGATGGTTTAGGAGGTTAACAAAGTCATTATGCCATAAGGAGATAGCTAAGTGACGTTGTCAACTAATATCAAACAGTCCAAAGCACTTACGCAGCAATTAGCAGACTTGTGTTCAACTGTGGAGAAAAAACAAAACAAAACACTTTAACAGATTTGGTCGCAGGACACCGTTGTGCAGAGATGATGAAATCAACGTACAGGACTCGTTGTATGTGAACACATGTACTGTATGTTACCTACATCCAGGCTAAAGGTGGCTAATTTCTGATCTCGCTACTGAGATGTTGTGCTAATCCACATGAATACGTTTGTCTGGTGTTAACGTGCGCTCGCGTACTCATGTATATGTTCATTAGCACAATCAAACGCACATCAATGTGTTTATTAGACACTTCATTCACTAAGCACTCCTTAAGGAGAGGAGAAAGAGGGGTTGCTTGGCAACCTTTGGCCTGGATTTGAGCCAACTGTCCGCATCTCTCTCTCTCTCTCTCTCTCTCTCTCTCTCTCACACACACACACACACACACACACAAATGTGCGCCATCATAAGAGTCTAAGAGCTTCCAAGGCAATTCAGGTCAGAGCAGTGTTTATAATGACACTGCCTCATTCAGAGAGTCGAAATGGGAAAAGCGATAGAGAAAAGAGAGAGAGATTTAGAGAGGGAGAGGGAGAGCGCGTACTGTAGGGACGGAGGAGAAGAGGTCTGCAGAATGGAATTAGCTAAAGGAGGAGTTTCTGGCTGAGCTGTTTTAAAGAGCCGAGTCAGCAGACTTTCTCCTCTATTGTTCTAAAGGAGACATTACATAGGAGAGGTACTGAAAAGGTATATACTGTAACCTCTCTCTCTCTCTCACACACACACACACACACGTTAGATAAATGTTGAAATATAAATCAAGGTCGCACCATTCATACAGTACACATACAGGAGGAAAACAAGTTATTTTTTTATCCTTATTTATATCTATATAAATAATTCACAGGAACAAACATGCAAATTTATATTTTAATAAAACTAAAAGACGTTTGCAACGCAATAGCCCATCTGTACAATTTTCTTTTAGATCAATTACTTCAATAAAAGTGATAATCTGTATGGCTTCCTGCATTTATTACTTAAAAGATCATATTATTTTGGCCTCATTAGTGCATTAGTGGCCTGTTTGATACACCTTTTTCTAAGATCTGTACATAAAAAAATGAAAAACAATTATTTTATTACATTTATATTTAATTTCAATTCAATTCAATTTCAATTCAATTTTATTTGTATAGCGCTTTTAACAATTGGCATTGTCCCAAAGCAGCTTTA
>JAQMYJ010000010.1:21596434-21610071 GCA_030014305.1 Clarias laeviceps | reverse complement strand
TAGAAAATAAATCACTAAACAAAAACAAAGAAATTTGCAAGTGACCCCAAACTTTTGAACGGTAGTGTATATATAATAAATACATTTTTACTTCCTTTAGAGGCCACGTCATGCTCAGGCCCTCCACGACTTCACTCCTCCTCATGTATCCCAACTGCGTTTCCTGCGCGGTGACTTTATCGACCTTCTGGACTGCTCAGATGCTCATTGCTGGAAGGGGAGGTGCCGGGGTCGTGTGGGCGTCTTCCCTCCCGAATATGTCCAGCCAGTGTATCAGTAAAGGTTGGAAAGTTCAGCTTTAACATAAAAAATTTACGATTTGTTTTTGTTAACCACAGTCCTTATAAATCATACAATGTACTGTACCTTATGTGAATTTTTAATATCTATGCTAAATCTTATTCACTTTTTAGTGAAATGTTACAATACAAAACTTGAATATATTTTCCACAATGTTATAATGTTTCATCAAAATATATCAGTCTTTACAGTTATGGTTTACAAATTGCAAAAATAGCATGTTATAGCACCAGTCAAATAACATTTTAACAAAGAGGTTAAGGTTACTGTACTTACTGTACACATGATATTATAACTAAATTATAGGAAGTATGTTTTTTGGAAGATGCCAAACTGTATGTTATACATTAAGTTTTGTTTGTTATAATGTGTTACAGTAGTGAAATAAAGTATATAACATAACATAGTATGATTTCTTAAGCTATTGTAAAAATTATTGTATGCATTATGGCCTATTAAGAATGTTTTAGCTCATTATACACATATTGTGAAAAAGTCAGCAGAATTTACTATTAAAGTATATTCAAACATCTGAAATTTCTTTAATGACTTTTTCATTTTTATTAATTAAAACAGTATAAACTGAATGGAAAGAAAAATCTTGGAAACATACAGTTAACAGAAACATGTAAAATTCTAGAATTTCATAGTGCCAAATAATTCAAATAGTTCAACAAAATACATTTTACCTATTTTCCCAAACTTAAAATTGTGCTGAATCTTGAATGGAAAATATTCCAGATATTAAAGATGATGTTTTTCAGAATTGTGAAAATTTGTTTATTTCCATTTTTTTTAAGTAAGAGATGAAAATTTCTTGGTTTTCATTGTTGCCCAAGAAATGTGAGAGATAACTTGGAACACATCATCATCAACAACAAAAATCTTCTATACTGTATATCACATACTGTATGTTAAGTTGTTCAAAAAAGTTCCTTTGATGATGAAAATTAAAATTTTCTCTCCCTCTTAAAAATAAATTGTAAATTTTACAAATACTAATATATGTGGTTTTGTTAGTTTGTATATATATTTCTTTGTCACTATTTATTGTAAACACACTAAATACACTCTAGATGGTGGTATTGACACACGTCCCTACTTCAAGGCTAAATGCATGTCATTATAACATAAAAACAAATATTTTCTATGTTGAAAATCTTTAAATTTCTTAGAGTTTGGTAGTAGGGTTCTATTTAGTCAGTTAGCAGAAGTGTAAACAAATGTTACCTTGTACATCAGAAACAGTAAGCATAAATGGGAAAAAATATCTTTCCTTGCATAATTACTTAGCTTTTTAAGAAATCCCTACATGAACCTTCTTAATGTTGTAAAACTTGTAAAACACAGGGTTTACTGTTCAGACTTTTAGACCACAGGTTCAGTAAGGTGGAATTCCTGTTAGTTCTTTGTGGAATTCCCACTGAGATGTGAAGCAATAAGTAAAAAGAAACAACAGTGTCAATCACAAGCGGCTCCACCCGTCATTAACCGACACATATTTGTGTGATGGCACTGGTTGGAGGCCGCACACCCTAACACCAACACACCTGACGTAAATGTGCTGTCTAATGGTTTTTAATGGCTTTGTTTTTCTTGTATTTATTCCATTCCATGGAATTCCATTTTCCATGGAATTAACTAAAGAGCACAACAATATAAAGAAACACAACAAAACACACTTTTCAATAACGGCACATTAGAAACTGCAAACTTTCTCAGACTTTATTCCAAAAAGAAAATCCATTCATTGATTAAGACTTAGTTACAATTTTTTTGTAGTAAACTTCATTCTATTTCCATGTCCTACAGTGAAACTTAAGGCACTTTAATACTTTTTCTGGCAAGTGATTAATCTGTGTGGATAATGTTTAAGTTCATTACGTAAAGCATACAAGTATGAGCTTTGCATTTGGAAATGTTTGGAGGATGATACGCCTTGTTTGGGCTTGCCTGCATGACTTCATCTGTTGCAGTAAATCACTTTTCTACCTACTGGAAAAAAACTGACTCATAACACATCATGGGTTTCAAAAGTATACCATAATTATTATATATTTTTTAGCTCTGAAACATTTCTATGAATGTGTTGTGTGATTTACATATTCAAGAAATAACACACAACAGTGTTACAGGAGAATAATCACCAATGGCATAACTGTTATTATATGGAAGGTAATTATTATTTTTTGTTTGTTTGTTTTCTTCATCTTACAGATATTTGACTAAACTAGGTTAGCTATCATTGTATATAGTGTGGATAGTTCATGTTCTCACTTACACATAGCATTATGAACTGTTACTACCTCTAATTAGCTGTAACTAGCTTTTAATAGCTGTTATTATCCATTATCTAATATTTTCTGTTACTAGGTACTACTAGTGTGTAGTTTTGTTATATGCTGCTACAAACATTTACTAGCAGTTACCTTCAGCTCTTTTCATTCAATTCATTGTTACTAACTGTTAATAGCTGCTAGCAATTGTTACTATGCTATGTTACAATGTTACTTGTAGTTGTTACTTGTAGTTTCTGTTATTTACTAGTTTTTAATGTCTGTTGCTAGTTGTAACTATTTTTTTTTTTTTACTGATATTAACATTTTTTAGTTCTTACTATTATGTTTATATTAATTGCTGTTACTGTCTGCTACTAGCTGGTACTCGGTGTTACATACATTTACCATCTATTACCATTTATCCCTAGCTGTTACTACAATATATATATATATATATATATATATATATATATATATATATATTTTTTTTATTCTCTTTTTTTCCTTTATACTTTTTCTAGCTGTTGTTCAAATTTGCTAGCTGTTACTAGCCATTACTAGTAGTCTTTTGCTAGCTGCTACTACAGTATGTAACTATCTGTTATGTGCAGATGTTACTAGCTTCTGCAAGCATTTACAGTTTATCTGCAACTAGCTGTTCAATTAAATTTAATTCAACTTTACTTGTATAGATCTGTTTAGCTATTATTTGTTGCTACTAACATTCAGTAGCAGTTTCTATCTATTAATTGCATTTCTGTCTGTTACTAGCTGGTACTAGCATGTACTTGCTGTTACTAGCTGCTAATAGTATTTACTACTGTAGCAGCTTCTTGTATTTGTAGCCTGTTACTACTTTTTGCTAGCGTTAACTGTATTATATTACTGCTGCTATTGTTAGTTTTTAGCTGACACTCACATTTGCCAGCTGTTACTAGCTATTACTAGCTTTTGCTACCTTTTCCTTCTATTACTTGTTGTTACCATCTGTTACTAGATGCTTTTATAATTTACCATATGTTACAAGCTACTAGCAATAAATAGCTGTTATTAGTTGTTACTAACATTTACTAGCTGTTGCTATCCATTATTGGCTGTTTGCTAGCTCTTACTAGCCATTAATAACTACCCAATTCTTTCTATTACTTGCTGTTACCTTTACTTACTAGAGGCTTTGAGCATTTACTGGCTGTTACAAGCGGTTACTATCAATATATAGCTATTATTAGGTGCTACTATCATTCAATATACTGTATGTAACTGACCATTATTAGCTGCACTTGTCTTTTATTAGCTACTATTATTTACTAGCTGTTACTACTGTATGTCACTATGTAACTATACTGTTAATACTCTTAATTGCAGTTACTGTCTGTTACTACATTTCCTAAACGTCCCTACTTATGACTAGCTGTTGCTCTAGTACGCTACTGCTGTTATTGTCTGTTACTAGCTATTGCAGCTATAATCTAGCATTTTAGCTCTTAGCATTTCCAACACATTACGAGCTGCTAATAGCAGTAATTAGGTGTTAATAACATTTACTAGCTGTTACTACCTACGTATACCATGCTGTTGCTGTGTGTTATTATCTGTTATGATCTGTTACTAGCATTCAGAATGAAGAATTCTGCATCGTGTTATAACCTGTAGTCGATGAAGTCTATGAGAAGGTAACGGACTAAATGGAAGCGATTTAAACACTGAGTTAAAAAGGCTTTGATGTGGTCAATAGTTAATCTGTATTTCCAGTTCTAACGATTATATAATGAATTTCATGGATTAAGCCATCTATAGTATTATTTCCCCTCCTGAAATATCTAAATCTCCCTATTCATTAATAATCATGCTGAAAGTCAGGTCGGATAAAGTTCAGTAGTGTTGTAAAGTTCAACTTCACACCGACAAATGTTTTTTTTCTTTTTTCCTCCATGAGGCGTTCGCTAAAAGAATCGTAGCACTGGGTTTGGATGCTTTTTTGTTTTTTTCTCAAATTATGCGATTTATCCACATTGCTAAAACACAGCATTAAACCTTAAGTAATAATAAATAAATACAGTTACACAATGCAAAATGCTGCTGAATACTGGATTCTGATTGGTACGTTAATGTTTCTGTAGTAACAGCTAGTTAAAAAAAGCTGGTTCTCTATGTTGTCTACGACTAATAATACCCAGATTTAAAGGAATAAAATGTTGATCTTGTATTGATGAGACTGTCTGTGAGGAGATGTTTATTTATTGTGCATGGAAGGAGTCTCCACTTTCAGCATTTTGAGACTGAATCTTTAGAACAGAGACTTATGATATGCTCACATTTGTCTTATTAGCTTTATTATCACACTGTATATTTGTTAATTGTATTTATAACATATTGCTGATGAGTTCTTGGATTTGTTTGGTTAAATTTGTAGTTTCTATGGCAACACCTCATTGCAGATGCTTCATGTCAACTCAATTTAAAATTTAAAATGCTTCATGTCAAAAAATAAAATTGAATGAGACATTTATTTAACATTTATGGAAGGAGTCTACAGTGTTAGAGCTCTGTTATGAATTTCTGATTGAACTGTAAGTTGAAAAAAAAAAAAGCTAATAAAATGTCTAAAAACAGAAACTAGTTAAAGTTGAATTTTGCGCTACTGTGTAAGTGAGAACTTTTTTTTTTTTGCGGAGATTCCACACATTCAATTTAGCTTTAAATCGTTAATGTTAGTAAGTTGCTGTAAAAGTAACTCCGTTTCCCACTCAATCCCTCTGGCCCATGGTTGATTATTTTCCCATAACCGCACACCACCTTGTGTTTTATTCCTTACATGTCTGAGCTGTATTAGATTTTGATGCCTGATTCGTTTCAGTCGGGGCTTTTTTAATATCTACGCAGATCTAAATCTATATAGCAGACTTGTACATGTAGGTCACCGTATACAAAAGCGTGTGTGTATGTGGATGAACATGTCACGGTATGTTTCTTGCTCTAACCTGCTTGATCAGCTAATTACCAGCCAATTAACTTGATCCAGTTGAGCGACATGTCATATAAACCCACGGACTTAAAATCATACAAACCAGACCGTTGAACATCCAATCTTAGGATTAGAATATCTGTTTTGTCTTTGCATTTGAAACTTTGGAGATATGTGTGTGTGTGTGTGTGTGTGTGAGACAGAAAGAGAGAGAGAGAGAGAGAGTGTTACGCATAGTAAGCATACAGGAATATATTAACACACATGAGAATAACAGCGTTGATGCAGCAGAAGCGCGACCAAAACGGGTCTTCCCTGATGCTACGGATCGCAGTGGGCGGAGTCCCGGGAGCTCCACGACTTGGCCGAGGACTGCAAAAGCTGGCAGTGCGTACACACTTCCCTCTGCGCACAGACTCACAAGCTAAAAACACAATGAGAAGAGAGAGAAGAAGAAAATATAAACCCTTGTGTTGTGAAATACCACGTGCAAGTATTGCTTTCTGTTTGAGGGGGAAAGAAGAGGAAAGGGCTTCGATACAAAGGGAGGCAGGGATACAATAATCATCCTCTTATTATTATTTAATAAGTTAAATGTTCTTTAGTTTTATTTTCTCTTTTAGCAAAATTAACTAATAAAAATAGAGTAAGAAAAGCACAGTTTGTTCTTTGAGATGCTTCTGATATACAGTATCAGTGTGTGTGTGTGTGTGTGTGTGTGTGTTACCCTCTGTTCTCCGAGTAAGTGTCGATACTTTCTGTAAAGGTATATCTCTGTCCGCGGTGCGTCTGAGGGTCCACCAGGTGAGGTTATAAATCTACATTGCAAAAATCACACGTATAACTTAATATTAAACTCGATTTTGTTTAGCAAAAGAAGTAGCTTCTCCAGAAGGGGGCGCTCTTTATAAAGTAACTTCATTGTTTTGTCCAATGTTTATGTTTGGAGTCAAGTTTTTCTTTTCTTTTTTTCCATTTAATAAATGAAAACTCTTGGATCACACATATTGTGATAGAAAACATCTAGAACATTTACTACATCATGATCGTAATAAATGTTTAGCAAGAAGTAATAAAGTAACGTCTATATTTGTTCTCATGTTATATGTAATAAAGTCCTAGTACCAATAAAAAGTTAATTAAAATGTTGAAATAATACGAAATAAAATAATAAAAAATAATATTTAAAAAAATATTTAATTTTATTTAAATAAATTTAATAAATAAAATGTAAATAATATTTTTTTAAAACACTTTTGTTATCAAAGTGATTAAAATTAACCAAACATAAATGGCAGTCAGTCATCTAGTATAGCTACAAAATAATCTCACCATTTCTTCTTTATTAATAGTTTCCATATTTACATAAAAATATCCTTATTGCTATAATTAGACCGAATGTTTGCATTTGATTAAGAAAAAGGCTTCTGTAATGTGGTCTAGAAAAAGTCAGACTACTTTAAATGAGTCGTGTAAGATTTGTGTTTTGTGTGTTTGTTTTTGTTTAACCCTGTTATGTGTTGTACTGTACATAGAGGACTAACTGAGCGAGTCGAATGGCTTTACTCAACACTGTACCTGTTCCTCGGAGGGTGGGGATGTGAGAAGGCTGATGGCGACGGTGACGATGACGGTGATGGCGCAGAGGATGATGGCGAAGTGCAGGTAGTGTACGCGGCGCAGGACGGGGGGCGCAGGGTCAAAGACGCCGCAGCGGGGGGGCGGGAAGGCGAATTCCAGAACCATCCGTGTGAAACCGACAGCCAGACCAACCATCAAACCCCAGAACGCTCCCTGATGAACAGCAAACAGCGTTCATTAATACTGTTAATAGGAATAAATAAATATAAAAATAGATACTTTAGTAATCAAATAAAAAAGACTTTAATTAAAATTTTTGTATATCCCAGTTAGGAAGCTGGGGTCAGAGTGCAGGGTCAGTCGTACTTAACGGTACAGCGCCACCTGGAGCAGACAGGGTTAAGGGCCTTGTTCGAGGACTCAACAGTGCCAACCTGGCAGTGCTGGTGCTTGAACCCCCGACCTTCTGATCAGAAAGCCAGTAAACTACAGCCTTAACCATTTGAACCACCGCTGCCCTGAAAAATACTCATTAACTCATCCTGTTCAGGGCTGCAGCCTTGGAGGAAACCATGTGGTTAAACACACAAACTCAAACACAGGAACAACATGTAAATTCCACACACACACACACACACACACACACACAGAACTGAGGTGAGAATTGAACCCTTGACTCAGAAATAGCGAGGCCACAGTGCTAACCACTCCCCCCCCCCTCACCCCCACCCCCTCCAGAATCCCTCCGTCTTCTCTGACACGTTGTTCTGTAATTTATGCTCACGGCTTAAGATTTTAGAAAAGTGCAAACACCTCAAACTGACGTAAAACACCTACAGGACGTAAAGTGGGTGTGTCAGTTCAGGCGTTCTATACAGCAGAGGATGTTACCCGGGGTTACGTCTACTGCTCAGTTCATAAAATGTAAATAACCTTGAAATCTTTCCAGTAGCAAGACAGCAGAGTCTGGAGTCTGGGAGAAATTCCCCACATGACTGATTCTCTCATCTCAGAGATCACAGAGTCTGTAGTAACTAAATTATTCACTTCTTTATGTGAGAAAAAAAAAATCATAAATAATAAGAAGAGGGAAATTACATAATGTATTGCTGTTTGTACAGAGGTCTGTAATATACTGTATGTAAATATTTATAATTCTAGTAAAATTATATTAAAATTATAAAGTCAGTATAAGATTCTGGTCTTGTGTAGCTTTTGCAAATTGACATAAGCTCGTAATGTCCTTAATTCTTGCTAATTCGTTCAACTTGTTGGTTAATACTAATGGAAGTAACCAGGGAAAGCCTATTTTATCACGATACTCAGATGCAGATTTGGTCTGTAATGTGAATCTTTACGTATCACGATTTTGTAAATATCCTGATTCTATATTAATTTAGGAGTATAGAGAAACTGCAACATATTTCCACCTTAAATGCAACATATTTCCACCTTAAATGCAACATATTTCCACCTTAAATGCAAGATATTATCACCTTAAATGCAACATATTTCCACCTTAAATGCAAGATATTACCACCTTAAATGCAACATATTTCCACCTTAAATGCAACATATTACCACCTTAAATGCAACATATTTCCACCTTAAATGCAAGATATTACCACCTTAAATGCAACATATTTCCACCTTAAATGCAAAAATATTAACTAAAAAATAAATGTAATAAAAATCGAGGGCGATACACGAATTGCCACACAGAAGAACTGTGATACTTAACTGAATTTATTTTTCCCTATCGTCACTGATTAATCAGTTAATTAGTTACACTTATTCATTAATGTTCAAATTATATATTTACTTGAATGTAAAAAGAAAAAAAAAATTGCCCCTTTTGGCGTCATCCTGCGCGAAGTATTCATTGGGTGATTCATTGTACAGACGGTTTGCAAAGCTGGAACCACAATCGGGTTGTGAAATTGTGAAAGTGACAGAGAAGTGAGATCTGCTGGTGTCTTCTGTAGCTCGAGGGCATCCTGCATTCCAGGCTGAAAGATCTGATTTTTTTAAAGAGAGAAAACACCCCACCCTGGCGTAAGGCTGTTCTTCCCCTCATTACTGGAATGTTATAATGTTTTTCAGTTGAATGAACAGGTTTTTCCCCCCCTGAGGATTCTGTAGGTGCTTGGAAAGCTTTGCTAATTTTTTGCACTGTAAGAGTTTAAGGTGAGAGAGGGCATTTTTTAAATCTTCTTTTTGCTTTACTTCAGGGTATAATATCACATTTATGGAAAAGGCTGCTTTCAGAAAAAAAAAAAGATGTAAATCAACGCCAAATCAGCTAATTTACTAAATCATATTCAGCTAAATGAAATACGGAAGGTCTAAGTTTTAAGATGGTGAAGTTCCATTTGAGGAGACATATATTTAACTTTTAAGGAAGGAGACTCCAGTGTCAGTGATGGTAGAAGTTTATGCTTTGCACTTCCTCAATAACATATTATTAGTATTAATATTATATATATTTTTTTCATATTAAAATCCTTAAACTCAAGCGGGAAAGATTTGTGCCGGCAACACAGCATACAGTAGGTCAACGACGATTAAAAAAAGAATAAAATAAGTTTAAAGCTTAAATAGACGTTTTGCTGGTGTGTGTTAACTGGGAGGCTTCAGACTTCAAACTTTCGGATATGTCAGGTAGAGAAGTTACTGTATCACTACCGGAATATGGGAATGACATCACAAAATTGAACATAACTCTCAAACTCTCAAAATGAACATATTACTATTCATTATTCAATGTGCAATGTTCATTATTTCCCTTGAACATCACACCTTGGAGACGTGCAGTTAGTTAATTTTTATTTTCTTTTGCCTACGTGCACCTCAGGCGTTTGTGCAGGACGTACAGTAAGTAGCGGTGGAATCTCCCGCCGGCCTGCTTTACATAAACTCTCAACCACAAACTCGTGGTTCAAATTTAAATACCCGCTCCTGACCCAAACACAACAAACTGAACTTTAATTCTAAAAACAGATAAAAGATTTGTGGTGAAATTAAACAAATTCGGGGCATCACGGAACGCACCGAGACGCCTCTCTAAAGGTCAAATGTCATTCGATCTTGTGCTAATTACGGTGATGAGGCTGACACACTGTGCGGGTTCTCATGGTGTCTCATTTCACCGAACCAAAGCTTAAGATGACAAGGATGTTATCTGTTCCCACGTAAGGTAAGGAACTTGTGACCTGCTGTTTGCTTAAGGTATTAGTGGGCGGGGCTGAGCAGTGACTCAGTGGTTGATGAGCTCTTCCTCTTATTTACACACCAGACACGAACACACACTGAGCCTGGTAACATCTGCTTCCCCATTAGCTCGCTGCAAAAGTGCGCTCTGACTCGAACACCTGGACCTTCTGGTTAGTCAGAGGATGGGAAAAGTGTCTCGGTTTAAACACACCAAGACACAAAGGTCAGACAGAGGCGGTATTAGCCAATGTAAGGTATTAGCCAATGCTGCATAGTCAGCTTTTAAAAATAACGCTGTATGCAATCCTGTGATGACACACTTTCTATGTCAGTTTGCAATGCGGCTGCAGTTTTGGCACCAAAGCCACATTTTGTCGTGACTTTAATTTCTTCAATTCCTCAACCACTACTTTTAGTTCCTAGCTAAATATTAGTAGTCAGCCATATTATTAACACCACCAAACATTAACATTGAATATTAACTGGTGACAGGGTCAGGACCCAATTCTCACCCAAACACACAGGGACCAAAGGCCAGGTTGTCCGGTACTACTAGTACTAGGCATAAAGTTTTGTGTTGTAATGTTCTGCCTGATTGGTGTTTATTAAGTCCTTACTGTTTGACACAAACAAATTAAAACTTCTCGTTAAACATGTATTAAAATGCAGACATCATCAGTGCCTCTGGCGAGTGAACAGAGCTAGCTGGCTTTGCTAATCAACCATGTCACGTAAATCTAACGTACATTTTTTTTTTCAAATTTCGAAGTTGCATATAGCTACAACTCTTTCTTCTATTAATAGGAAAAAACACCAGACGCCACGCCCACAAACTCTATTAATTGGTGTGAAGAAGTGGAGTTATTGTAACCCCCCCCCCGCAAAACAGTTTTGTTACTCTTACACAACAGCAAGACGTACCAACGATTATACAGTACATTTTTACGTTATTATTAAATGACTCTGTAGCTTCGGAAACAATTTAGCTTGTGTTTGTTACTTTATTGCAGCTTTAAATTAATGAAACAAAATCAACTTCACTCAGTTAATTAATGTTTAACATAAACTGGATAAAAAAAAAAAACACTCTGTAAACTTGTAAAATCAAAGCAAAGCACAGATCTTATAAAGACGCGATAAATAAAATGTTCATAAATCGTCTTTAATTACCTGATTCTCATCAGATTTTCTTACAAATCATTTTTTTTTAACTTCTTGACCCGACGTGACATTAGTAACATGGAGTAACAACATGAATGTACGTTTTGGTCCGTAACACAACACAACATTGTTCTCGCTGAAACTTTAGTCTTTTGACAGCAAATGATATTTACGTTCCTCGTGTCATTTCTAAACAATTTTCTTGCCTTTAAGCATTTTCAGATGGTTTGTGGTGGCAATAAAATCAGAACTCCTTCACTCACTGATTCACACTTTACGTCACGCGACACACACGCGAGTCCTGTATGAACACAATAAAAATAGCTCGGTGTCTGAGTGTATACCTACCGCCTCGTTGGTTCTTTTCCAGAACACCGCCATGACAAAGATGGCAGTGACGGGAGGAGCCAGGTAGCTGGTCACCGACTGGATGTAGACGTAAAGCTGTCCGCTGTTGGCGCTCTGGAGAATCGGGATCCAAACCACGCTGATGACCACAAGGATCACCGTCACGATCCTGCCACGGTGCGATTAAACATGTTATTATAAATCAATCAGAAACGGGAATCCTACAGTACTTTTCGAAGCCCACAACCTTCCGACTAGCAGCAGCTCCTTCTCGCTCGCCCCTCTGCGATACTTCTTCCAGATGTCCATGGTGAACAGAGTGCTGCTGCTGTTGAAGATGGAGGTCAGCGAGGACATCAGGGCGGCCATCATCACTGCGATCATCAAACCGCGCAGACCTGGAACACACAAACACACACACACACACAAATTACACCAGGGGCTGTGGTTTAAAAGGAGGTGTGGTGTTATAGGAAACTAATCAGTGGTGGGATGGAGCAGAGTTACTCTTAGCACCCAGTGGGTGATTATGTTCCTATAACAGCATGTCCTGCAGAGGTCTAATTCTCATACACCACAGTTATTTAACACCAGATACAATTTTTGATTTATTGCATGAATGGCACATGGTACATTTCACAATTCACTAATTTATAGTTATGTTATATCTCATAACATCTCAAGGTCCAGGATGGAAAATATCAACATCATAAACATACAAAAAAACTGATCTGATTACCGCTGGGCATGAGCTCGATGACCAGTTTGGGAAAAGCGATGTTGGAACAGCCGACCTCTGCGCCACACACCTTCATACATTCCTCAGGATCCACACAGCCCACTGAATCTGGGAACACACACACACACACACACACACACACACACACACACACAGGCCTCAGTTTTCAAACACATTAAATCGCAAAATTGTTTGTGGTGTTGATGCAGATCCAGGATGTTTAGAAAAATATCCTGAGTTTTGTTTAAATGCCCATATAAGGGAATAAAGCTTGACAAAAGTAATGGCACCTTATAAAGAAGAGGGGGGGGGGTCAGTTAGTACCGATAAAATTCGAGTTGCTTACGCTGCTGTGACAAAAGTAATGGCACCCGATAGACCGAGTAGGACTTCGTATGCACAGATCAAATTCGAGTTGTTTATACTGTTTTGGCAAAAAGTAATGGCACCCTGTAAAATCACAGCGTTAGTAAGGACTGAGAAAATTTTAATTGTTTATACAAAATGACTGCAACATTATGCTGCAACAAAAGTAATGGCGCCCTATAAAAAGAGGAGGGGTTAGGATGTACTGATAAAATTTGAGCTGTTTACACGGCTGTGGCAAAAGTATTGACACCCTAGAAAGAGGTGGGGTTAGGACATACTTATACTTATGTTTACATGGTTGTGACAAAAATAATGGCACCCTATAAAAAGAGGTTCAGTAAAATTCACGCGTTTTGCATTCTTGATATTTCCTTATAGCCACACAGCCAGGCTGTGGGAACGGAAATAATCCATTTTGGACAACTTTTTCAGATAAGTAATAAAAATATGCTGCCCTGCCCTTAAACAGCAATTAACAAAAGCTTGTGCAGTGACAGAAATGGAATAAAAACAAAGGCCAGATGAGGAACTGAGAAAATGTGCTGGCTCACCCTGTGAAGTGTCTTAGTTACCGTACACAATCATGTGGAAATGAAGAGAATCACTGCTTGTTTCAGAGGATATATATATATATATATATATATATATATATATATATATATATATATAAATTCAATCTTTT
>JAQMYJ010000010.1:21576726-21596334 GCA_030014305.1 Clarias laeviceps | reverse complement strand
ATGCATTTTTAACATTCCATCAGATTCATCTTTGATTATTCTGACCTTAATATAATTGATTTTGTTCTATTTGCACTATTTTGTAAATAACATCAACAAGACCTTGGTGTAACCCCTAGCTACGTACAAAAGTGCCTCCTCTTGGGCCCACTCAGGCCCAGCTGCGGCTGTACATGGCTCAGGTGCATTCAGGTCTCTGTGAGCATTACCTTTTATGGACATTTGTGGGTGTGGTTATATGCAAATCGTGTGGCTTGAAAGATTATGTGTTTATCAACAAGGAAATATTTCTCAGTTTAAATCAAGAATTTAGATTTGATTTCATCATGAAAACATTTATGCACTCTTTCATTAACGGACTGATAAAGACTTTTATAATGAGTTAATAAAATAGTGTTTATTATGAGTAAGATAGTGAGCCTGCACATTTTCATATCATTATCAGCGAGAATCACTGGTTCCATATTTATTAGACGTAGTATCAGTTTCTGATTGACAGAAACTCTTCAGGTACAGGTATAAATTAGCAGATGCACTTGACATTTAAATCCTTGCTTTATCCTGTTTATTATCAAGAATAAAGACTGAGAAACCCACTAGGCCAAATCCCAAATACCGTCCGAAGTCTCGTCAGTGATCACTGTGTAGTGAGTGAAGCCGTGGCGTCTGTGCTCTGTGTAGAGAACGTCGGCGGGCAGGAAGGAGTGGTTTGGGATTGAGCCTCGGGGCGAGGCCGTGACTCTGGAGCAAAGATCACTAACTTGCTTGGTCTTGTTGTACAAAAGTTACGAGAAACTAATGGTTTATTTAGTCTTAAGGTCATTTCTGGGATTTTTATTTTCTTAAAAGCACAAACTGACTCAAAGCAAAATATCAATAAACACATTTATTATTTTTAAATGTCTTTACATATTTATTGGACTTCAGTTAGTGATTCAATTTGAAGACAAGCTTTTTTCTGTTTATTTATTTTGTTTATTTGTTTGAAGAAAACATCACAGCAAAATAAAAAAAGAAGATAAGGAAGAAAGAAAGACAAATATTTTTGTGCTATCTCTGTTTCTAAGAAAAAAGGGAAGTAAGAAAGTAATCAATAAAGAAAAAAGAAAGAAATGAAGAAAGAAAGACAGATATGTTAGTGCTATATATGTCTCTAAGGAAGAAAGGAAATAAGAAAGAAAGAAATCAATAAAAAAGAAAGACACAAACAAGAAAGAAAGAGAAAAATATGTTGGTGTTATCTTCGTGTCTACATAGACAGAAATAAAGAAATGAAAAAAGAAAGAAAGAATGTCACTGCTTTCCCTCTCTCTAAGAAAAAAAATAAAGGAATAAATAAATAAATCATTAAAGAAAGAAAGAAAGGCAAATATTTTAGTGCTATACTGTATATGTCTCCAAGAAAAAAGAAAGAAACAAAGAAAGAAATTAAGAAAAAATTAATAATGTTACTGTACTACTATCCCTCTCTCTAAGAAAAAAGAAAGAAAGAAAGAAAGAGAAGAATGAAAAGAGAAAGAAAGACAAACAAATATGTTAGTGCTGGATATGTCTGTAAGAAGAAAGAAAGAATTGCAAAGTTCAGAGTTCAGAGTTCTCTTCCTCAGTTTATTGCTTTCTCCATTGTTTAGATGTTATTTAGAGGAAGTGTGTAATTACACATATATTGCTTATCTGCTTGTTTGTTTATTTGTTTGTCTTCAGATATCGCCACAAGAAAATGTGTGTGTGTGTGTGTGTGTGCGTGTGTCTGTATGTGTGTGAATGTCTCTATGTGTGTGAATGTATGTGTGTGTGTGTGAGAGAGAGAGAGAGAGAGAGAGAGACCGAGGAGGAGGAAGTGAAAGTTGCCCCGGTTTCCTTTTTCTTGACCAATAAGAACGCTGCACCGCCCCGCGTGCGCCCGCGTGCCAACATTCAGCGCCGCGTCATCATGTCCAGGAACAGAGCGAGACCGAGCCGGTGTGTGTGTGTGTGTGTGTGTCAGAGAGAGTGTAACGTGTGTAATAATCCTGTATCCGCCTTGTGTGTGTGTGTGTGAGTCAGTTGAGGAGTGAAGCGCAGGAGACAGAGCGCGCGCGGGGGAGAAACCGGGAGCGGAGAACTTTCTGCTTTGTGAAACTTTCTGGTGTGTTTTGTAAAGTTTTGGACCCGTGCTGAGCGCGGAGGCGGTGTACCGAGGAACCGAGTCGGTGTTGGAGAGCCGGTCACGTGACTGAGTTGCGCGGGGAGCGCGCGGCGCCTTTGTCCTCCTCATTTACCTGCCGGTGACTGAAAGCTGATCCGCCAGCTCGCGCATCATCATGGGTCACACCGGAACTGGCGCGCGCACCAGGGCTGTCTGTCTGTTATAATAATAATAATAATAGTAATAGTAATAATGAGACTGGGTATGGACGCGCGCGCACCCGTGTCCGAGTAACTTTTTTTATTATTATTATTATTAATTTATATATATATTTTTTTATATTACTAGTGTTACTCTATTTATCGGACATGGCTCTGTCCCAAATCCAGTGTCTAGACGACAACCACGTGAACTGGCGCGTGAGCGAGTCCAAACCGGAGTTCCTGTACAGCGAGGACCAGCGGCTCGCGCTCGAGTCGCTCATCTCCGGCGGCCGCGAGGCCTTCGACGCGTACGTGAAGGAGCGCGAGCTGCGGCCCTTCCTGTCCGAGCCCGAGATCGAGCGCCTGACCCGCTCGGTGGTGGACTACCGGCCCGGAAGCACCGAGCACACAGACCCGGCCCCGGCGGACGGGCAGGAGCGCGCGCTCTCGCTGCAGTACTGGCCCGACCGCTCCGACGTGTCCGTCCCGGAGTTGGACCTGGGCTGGCCCGACTGCAACTCGTACCGCGGCGTCTCGCGGGTCAACGTGCACACGCAGCCGCCTCAGGACGGACAGACGCACATCAAAGAGGTGGTGAGGAAGACCATCGCGCAGGCGCAGAAGGTAGCTCACCGGTCACGATGTAACTGGTGTCATCCTTTTCTCTTTCATATTGTCCTCCTCACATCTGAGGACATGACACACATATAATCCCTGTACCATCCGCATATCAGGACTGTTATAATGCTTTTGCCAAACTTCTGTCTTCCTGGTTGGAGACATCTGTATAGAGAGAGGTTTTGTCTGTACGTTGGTCAGAACTCACTCTCTCAGTGGTATCGACACTGGAGGACCTGAAACCAGTCCCGGGAAAATGTGTCTGTAGGTACGAATAGCAAAACTGTCAGGACAGGATTTAATGAAACTTCGCCAGTCCTCAGGTCTTTGCCTGAAGTTAAACCTTAAATTTCAGCGGGGAAAATATGAACTCCAAAAAGTTTCATCAAATTCTGTCCAGTGGTCGATTTAAGACGCAGCCACAGATTGACGTATGACTGGTACGCTGTCGAAACTCCTTATAACTTCTAGTCAGCACTTACGGCGCGGGTTGAACTTCAGGCAAATACAGAAGGACCGGCAAAAGTCTCATTAAATTCTGTCCAGACAGTTTTGCGTGATGCTGTGACGAAATCTGTCTGGACAGACAAACAGACATACAGACAGAAATTCTTCTGAGACTGAGACGTCTGAGGTTTCAGGTCCTCCAAAGTATGAAACGTAAACGATATAATTGAAAGAGTGAGTTCTTTTACTTATATAGAGATAAACTCTAACCTTTAGTGAAATTTAACAATGTATCACAGTATTAATCATGAAACACACACACACACACACACTCTTTGCATATCCATGTGTTTCTCAGTCTTTCTGAGGGATTAGTTTCTCAAACGTTAAGTGATGTAGAGTTTATGATCGATTCTCAAGCGATAAACACTCCTTTGAACCTTTACCACACACACACACACACACACACACACACACACACACCACACTAAACGCCTATAGAAGCTTATTGTTCTGACCTTGTTGTACGGGGGGGCGTGGCCACATTATTAGGTCAATACCAATCCCCTAGTGCTAGGAACTTGGGCTGATTTCACATTAGACTGATTGTTATTGTGACCCCCCCCTTCCCCCCCACCTCCACACACACACACGCACACACACACATTGTTTGTATACATACTGTTAACGGCCATCATTATTGACTTGTGTAATCCACATGAGACTCAAACAAAACACATTGATTTTTATGCGACTACAGAACAACTATTCAAATAGTAATCCAATTAAGATAAAGTGCACACAGTTATATTAATTTATTGGAGCCACTGGAGACTTTTATTACAGAACGTTTCACCAACACGACACAACACATCAAGACACACAACTCCACACTACACTGGCGTCTCTGGAGAAGAGTGCTGGGGTGTGAGGTGGTGTTTTTTTAGTCTCAGAGCGACATGTTGATGTGTTTTGGGGAGGAAGCCAAACAGCAACAGAAGCAGGATTTCAGATCAAACAGTCTTATCATAAGAGTAACACTTATCGGCGGTGTAGAAGATAGAATCGCTTCCACCGAAAAGTGATTCAAATAACACGGAAAATTTACGACACGCCATAAAACGTTTCTCAGAGACACCGCTGGGATCGTACAGTATTTACACCGTGTTTTACAGCTTAATCAAATTTGCACTTGAATTTGATAGTAGAGACGGCGGAGAAAAAAATCGATTCAGTTACCTATTGTGATTCTTTTGTGCCTCAATTCTAAAAATCAAACAAACAAACAAACAAAAAATATATATATACTGTTTGCATTTGGTGGTAAAATGTTGTAGTACCTCTACGATCCTACAGGTGGTGCTCTAAACTGTTCACGCATTCCAAAGCAGGTAAAAGGATCTCAAATTGAGTGAGTTATAAAACAGATTGCGAATACAAATCAGTTTGTCTTTTGACTTGTCCTTGGTCGCTATTTAAAGCAGTTTTAATCATAAATTTCACCTTCGCAGACAAAGAGAAAATAAAGACGCGAGCTTGACTCGAGTTGTGTCTTTAAAATGAGATTTCAGTCTCATTCGTACAAGGAAGGCTTGAACTTTCTGCCATGAAAAGAATTTGTGCTCCAGCACACCGGACTGCTGCGCCGTACATGGTAGGCGTGTGGTTTGGGCCTGAGCCTCGAGACGCTGGTGTGGTCGGTCTGGGATTTCCTTTTTAGAATATTTCTGCCTCCCAGGGGCACCGGAGGATAATAAAGACGTTTGAATGCGGATGTGCTGTTGAGCAAGACGTTGACTCAGATGTTCAGAGGAAGCTCGGCCGTTTGAAGACCCTCCCGGGAATATAAGCCGGGTGTTCGTGAGAACGTGGGATCGGTAGCACAGACCGGACCACTCCCTGCCTGGCGTTCCTGCGGAAGTGCTGATTCGACGGAATCTGGGACGGAATCCCAGAAAGTAAACCCGACTTAGTCAGAATTAATCAGAGGGTTTTGTGTCCCGCGTTCTATTCAGCCGCTTGAGCTCGTCATCCCCGACACATCTGCAAGCGGTCTGACTCGGTACGTGGCGTCGTGTTGAAACATGCTGTCAGTGCTTCTTTATTAGCACATGCAAACACGCGGCCTCGACACACACAGACACACACACTGTGTCTTTTTAAAAAGAATTCAGATCCTCATTGTCAGTGTGCTGTTCATGCACAGAGAGCCCTTTCATTAAAAGAAGTGCGTGTGTGTGTGTGTGCTTGTTTTTTTCATCTTGGTCCCCACTAAGAATGGAATGTCTCACAGTCCTGAGACTTAAAGGTTTTCTACCAACAGTCCTTTAAAAAAAATAAAAAATGTTTGTTTAAGATTAGATTTGTGTGTAGCGTCGCGATCATGTCAGTGCAAGGTCCTGATAAAGATAACATAAAAATATGTGTGCGTGTGTGTGGGTGTGTGTGTGTGTGGCTGACTGAGTGAAAGCAGGTGTGTGTTACAAGCCATGCCATTATCTTTCAGCTCCTAAAACCTTCCAAACACAGGAATGAAAGAACAGATGATTGCTTTAATGATAACTCTTATTGAAGACTCTGTTTAATAATGATTATTGTATTACGCTAATTTCTGAACAAACACAACTAAGTCTCATTAAATCTGTTCATAAATGTGACAATTTTTTTTTTTTTAGGCAGCTACGTGCCTCAGAATTCAAGGAAGAAACACATAGGGGCGTTTTGTACTAGGAAAACAATCAACTTCAATCTCACGACTTAACAGTCGACACTAACAATCGCTTCTTTGTTAAAGAGCAGCAGAAAAACTCCTTTTAGCACGTCAATGTGTGTTATGTGGTTATTAATATGAGACCTCGCTCATCTTACACGCCGGTAATCAGATACACCGCTCGTTATTGTACCAGGTGTGACCCCGCCCCAAGCTCCGGGCTACAGCGAGGTCCCACCCCCTGCTGCTGGAGACTCCGAACGGCTCCCTACGGGCAAAGTGTCTAGCGCTCGGATCGTCTGTTTAAACGCAGCACGGTCAGTTCGTTATACCGCATATATATAAAACATTTAGTACAAAGTGACCTTTTAAAGAAGGTTCACGTTTGTTTCAAAGTCAAGGCTTGTCAGAGTTTGTCATTGTTACATACGTACTTAATGCTTCATTTTTTTTTTTAATTATTATTTTCATTTTTTTATATTGTAGGTGTTAAATTTTGATTCCATGCTTAACCAAAAGAAACGTTTGTAAAGCAAGATCGCGCAGCCTCCATTTTTGTGAATGTAATACAACAGAGGACCTGTAGGAGGCAGTAGGCAGTACGCAGAGGCGGTCATAAAATTCGTGTTATCATCTAAACAGACAAGTATTTGCTCAAATTATGTCTCCGGAAAAGAGTACGTGCATGAAGATTTCTTGTTGTTAGGAAAACCTGTGGCGAAGTTCCGCGCGATGCCACTAGATGGTCAAAACCGAAATAGCAGACCAGATTGACAACAAAATGACAACCCAGTCCATTCAGCTCATGAAACGGCGAAACTTGCATGCGACCAGGGATAAGAAATGCTGCATCATCCAGTGACATCATCCTCTTCCGTCACTTGAAGACAGCACTTCATGGCAGGTGATGAGATGATTACAGAGGTGGAACTTTTCCTCAAGAGCCAAAAAAAAAGGCTTCTTCAGGGACGGCCTCCACCAGCTCGTCCATCGTCTGGAGAAGTGACTCGCCTTAGGTGGAGGAGATGTAGAGAAGGACTAAGCCCACGACCGACGTTCATTTTCATTACATTATTTGTTCTTAGCAATAATAAGAATTTTATGACGTCCCTCGTAGCTACTATTGCACCAGACTGAACAGGTCATCGATCGAAACCATGCGGCATGAGAGCAGCCCTCAAGACGCCGCCTTCACCTGAGTGATCCACGCAATTATTTGGAATGTTTTAATTTATTTGATTTGAATCAACAGCACCTGGAAGCCCCGCCCCTTCCACTGTCTCACCAAATTAATTTATAATTAATATCAACTTGTATATTTGACTTGAGCCCGGATAAGAGCTAGAGTCTTGTATAATGTTCACTAATATAACTTCACCAGAGACTAGACGATACGATATTATCGCAATACAAACTGTATAATTAAAAAAATTAAATAAAGAAAAACCTATTTTGGAAAATACCATCTCTTATGTTTACATTTATTAACATTATCACTAAAATATAAGGAAAACTCTGCTCCACTGCTCCACAGCAGGCGTGACAGCAGAGCACACGTGGATTATACAGTACATGTGGAATGTGACGCTGTGTTTTGTCTTGTTTACTGCACATTACTGTGAAATCACCTAAAAAGTCACCGTCCAGCTGGTGTTTTTAATGACTGCTGCTGCCGACAAACAGCTCGCGAGTCCTCGGCTGGAAATATCATTACAACCCCCTTTACGCTGCTCAGACCTGAAATGGTGGAAACGCTCCTTTTTCCTGTCTTTTTATAAGCCTGGGGTTATAAATCACATGTGTAAAGACGCAGCGTGACTGTAAGAGCCGCTCACAATAATGAATTATTGTTCATTATTTGTTCAGATTTCAATTCCGTTAAAAATAAATAAATAAATAAATAAAGGTAAACTTAGGAACGTTAAATGCTCTAAAATTAATGGATTACTCGATGAAACAAGGTAACAAAGTAAGCAAAAAAAAAGTAACTGTCTTTATCCGAGACCCGACATTAAAACACATGACGTTACATGAAGTTACACAACATTTCCGTGTTTTTTAGACACTTTTTAATCTGTAAGAGACGCAGCACTTGCAATGACGGCAGCCTTGTTTATTCAATTTGTTTCTGTTTGTGCGTTTGTTTGTTTTCCAGCTCATCGCTTTGGTAATGGACGCTTTCACAGACGTGGACATTTTCAAGGACCTCCTAGACGCTGGTTTTAAAAGAAAAGTGGCGGTGTACATCGTCATCGAGCAAGCGTCCGTTCAGGACTTCCTGCACATGTGTGACAGAGCGGGCATGCACGGCGGACACCTAAAGGTGAGAGCTACACACCCGTCACACACCCATTACACACACTTTCATGTCCACACCCTCACAGCTACACACCTCGGTCCCCTGGAAGACGTAAATTCTACTGGCACTGTCTAAATGCGTCCGTGTGTGTGTGTGTGTGTGTGTGTGCGTGATGGATTTTTAGGTGTGTGCACAAACATTCAGGACATTCCAGTCATGCTTGTACAGTGAGAGTAACAGCAGTAAAATAAAGGCCTCGAAAATATTTAAAAGAACTTAAGAGCTTAAATGTCATTTATACCAATGACACTTTTCACTCATGATTTGCAAACGAGGCGGAAACATCGGCGACAAATATCATCTGGGCGTCTTAGTCACTACAGCTTAATCCTTAATTTCCATTGGATCTAAAGTTAAAAGTGTTGTGCAGAAGTATTCACCCCTTGGACCGATGGTGGTGGGACTGTGCTCAGATTTCCCCTCTCAAGTGCTTTTCTTCTCTCATCGCCTTGTGAGTACTCTAGACACCTGAGTCGCACACACTACTGTATTGTTCTCAAATTATTCTATTATTGCAACTTTGAGAAGGACTAATGACCAGTTACCCCAGTTTTCCTTGCTGCATGAACATGATGCTACCACCACCATGCGTCAGAGTAGTCTGAGGAAACTTAAGTAAACACAGTGTGCATTTTGTTTTTGTTTTTTTTCAATACACAAAACATTCGGATTGTGCTGCCTCCATCCATCCTGCCCTCAATCCCAGTCCCAGACCAATTCCTGAACCGGTATCAAGGATGATGCCGCCACCACCATGCTTCAAACGTGTTTTTTCTCCTGTCTCTCCTGTGTGCAGTACCTGCGGGTCCGCTGCTGCGGCGGCTCCGAGTTCCACACGCGCTCCGCCAAAAGAGTGCAAGGCTCGCTGAGTCAGAAGTTCATGTTCGTGGACGGAGATCGCGCCGTGTCCGGATCGTACAGGTAACTGTGTTGACCTGTGCGTTTATCAGAGCATCATTTTATGTCTGTGTAAAAATAATAGATACCAAATAGATACCTGAAGCGCAATGCCGTTATAATGTCTGGTAGGATTTACTTGGGCTGGGCCTCGTGGTAGATATCAGCTTACAGTAAATAATGTAGTGTCTGTTTACTTCTCGCTTGTCAGGTATGTAGGTAGGAATCTATAGAAAAAAGCCTGCAAGCAATCACCGAGCCACGCCCGATTGACTCCATTTGAACAGTAATATCCTACAGGTGCAGATTTACTGCATGCATTATACTTATAGCTGTTCTGTTAGAACTAGATTTATTCATATACATGCTGTAATTAAGGGATCAACTGTAATCCTGGTTAGTTCTGAAGCATGAGATTTAACACTGCGGAGCAAATTGTCTTCTGTTTTCAGTCATCAGGGGGACATTTGGGTGAGTGAAGGAATAACAGACTCGTGGGCTACTGTTACACCGCTAATTGTTTAATTCCTTTTTTTTTTTTAAACCACAGAATTTTTAAAAAATATTTCTAAAAGAATTGTTTTTATCTGTTTACTTTATTTAATGTTACTCCGGTTATAGCAGCTGCAAACAGACGTTCCCTCACCAGCCTCACAGCTTCTCACGCTACTAAGAAAGAACTAAGGACAAACTCGTATGTCTTAAGATTGTGTTTGTTTTGGTTTTTTTCTTAAAAGGTAAAAATTTACCCCGAGCTGCTGTTCTAGAAAAACGACATCAACACCTTCCGACCAATCAGAGTCACAGGGCTGTAAAAATACCAGCACCTTCGCTCTTATAAAAACTAATAACCGTGTCGTGTTGTTGTTTTTTTGTTTCTTCCAAAAGCAATAATGTGAACTTCCTTGTATTTGCACCATGCAGATAGGATTAGTTTGATCTCTCCACATGAGTTCAGGTGAGGTTGGGCAGAGTATTGTTACCCGAGTATCAAGCGTTGCTCGGATCCGTCATGTCAGTAAAGTTTATGGACTGTACAATCCCACGCCTGTGAAGATTACGGTGCCTTTTATCTTCCCTAGAATGAGCTCTTAATTGACCCAAGGCAATCCTCTGAGAAGTGCCATATGTCAAAAGTCGGGGTTTTTTTTCCCTTAGAAATTAATGCACTTAGGGCTTTACTTGTGAGGACAAAATCTCTGCTAGTAGTGTTTATAATTATTGCAAACAGAAACGCAGTTTGGAACGCAGCAGATCTGCTTATCCTGGCTTACAGTACGACTAATAAATGTAGCAATCAATCAGAAGTCAAGAAGCAGAAACATGTCTTTGGCTATGGATGATTGTTTTTGTTTTTTTTGGTTATTGTTGTTGTGCTTGTCAGGACAATCGTTTCCCCTAGAAAAAAAATTAACGAATCTATTTAAGCTGAAAAAATAGCAAGAATTGCATAACTGGGCATATTTGTGAAACAATACATTTTTGGCCAAAGCTCTTTGCGCAGTTTTTTTTAACTTGCCTTCAGATGTTTTTATAACTCCCCTTTTCTGTATGCCATCACCTTCACTTAAGGCGTCTGACAAATGTCTTTCAGTTTTACATGGACAGCTTCTCGCTTGGACCGCAACCTCATCATGGTCCTCACCGGGCAGGCCGTGGAGACCTTTGACAAGCAGTTCCGTGAGCTTTACTTCACCTCCCGTAGCGTCAACCTTTCCAAAATCCGTCTGACTGACGTCCCCGAGCCCGAGCCACTCCCTGTTCCTGCGCCCGCCTCTCTCCCATCAGCAGCAGTTGCCCGGAAACTCATCAACCCCAAATACGCCTTGGTGGAGACAGCGAGCCGAGCCTCGTCAGATAAAGCCCCGAGTCCAAAGGATAGCTCGCAGACTCCCCTGCCTCAGCCGGTTAAACGCAATCGTGAGGCCATTGAGTTGCCACCCAAACACCCGGGGCTCATAGGGTTACCAAAGGCGGAGCTCATCCCCTACCTGCCCATATGGCCGGAACCGGACCCACCCAGTGACGTCATCGGCTTTATCAACATTCGGGACACGAGCAAGCCGCTGCAGCCGCACATGTCGACACGCTCACAACTCTTTGAAACATCACAGGCCATCCGTTTCAAGGACCCTTTCGTCGCTCCACCAGAAGAGCCGCTGCCTGAAAAGGCGTGTCCACGCATTAGAGTTTCCCATCCCCCCAAAACAAACGTACCAGACATACACGTAGAACCGGCGGATAAACCTGACGGAAAAGTTCCATCAAAGACCAAAGTGCCAACTGCACCCGCGGACACTGTGAACCCAGGCAACTCGGTTTCACCTCCTAAACCAGCACAGCCTCTTCAGGACAAAGCTCAGCCGCAGGAACGTCCTCCAGGGCCTCCTGTGCCGAAACCACGCACCCTAAAACTGGTGGTGAGTGCAGGTGATAGACCTGAAAACATGCAAGTCAGTCTGGTCAAGAGAGCTGAAATGAAACCTCATGAGACTTCCAGCTCGGAGGTGTACGCGGAAGCACCCGAGCAGCCTAACGCCATGTCCGCCACTCAGGACTCTGACAGGGACAGTAACAGGACTCCTGAACCGGCCCATTCACCTCAAGACGAGGGCTCGACGGCATCGGACGAGTACTACGAGTGTAACGACCCGGACCACAGCAGGCTCACTAACGGAGGACCGCTCGCCTCGGGACGGCACGGAGAGGACAGCTCTGTGAACATAATGGCACGATTCTCACAATCCATGCTGGACCTGAGGCCGGACAAAAGCGCCAATCTGGACCCCACAGACAGGAACTTGCTGAATGTACAAAGCAGATTCCCAGGAAAGGTAGGAGAAAGTGTGTGTGTGTTTTTTTTTTTTTTTTTTTTACGTAAAAGCAGAAAGTGATTTTTATCATGAGTTATGTTATCTTTCTAGCCAGCCTCTATAAACTTGGGTGTGTCCCAAATATATGTGCTAAGCAGTGGAGTGTTTATAGGCCATGTGCCTGTATGCTAGGAAATGTACCAGGGTGTGTCAGAGTGTGTTCCGGCAGGCCCAAACAGGCTGGGAGAACTTTAATCAGTACAAAACAGACACATTTTAATCATCGGCTCAGAATTCAAGAATGGAACGAGTAGGAAAAATAAATCTAACGTAAAGATAAAACCATGCTATGAATTATTGTATAGTCATGATTGTCTCTGGGAAAATAGTTTAAATGCTTTCATGAAACATCTTTCATGCCTTTGAGTTACGAAATCTGTGTCTAAGTTAGAGATATCACATCTTTCTAGGACACTCGATGTGTGTCATGGCGTACTGTACTGTAGGCGTAAGGCCTTTAAAAAAAATCTTATAAAAACAATAAAGAATATTGTTTAATGTCTGTTATCAAAAAATATTCACGATTCAGCACATCAGCTGAGCTTCTTCAGAAATTTAAATACTGAGAGGTCAGAGGAGAAAGGCCAGGTAAGAGGAAAGCTGCAGTTACTCAAATAGCCACTTTTAACAACCGCGTTGAGCAGAAACACATGTCCAAATATCAGTGTGTCATTTGTCCAACGTGTGTCCAATCACATGCTCTAAAAACCACATTTCCCCCCCATCACTGCGAACAGAAGTATGAAATCACGGAAAACATCCAAAATTATATTATTTAATGCTTTTTTTTTACGTTTAATGTGAATAAGCTTCCTCCACCTCAGTGCCTGTGAGGTTTTCAAGAGAGAAGACTGTGTCCGAAATGTTGAGCTTTAAGATGAATTAAAGGAAGTAGAATTATTGCTTGTTGTGTCCAGCACACCTCGAGACACTTACCGGTCATAGTTATAAGTCATGGAGAGACAGACGTTATGCAATACATTCGCATCTTCCAGTTAAAGAAAAAGTGTAATGAGGGAGTTGTTTTATGAAAAGAAGACCTTCGACATCACGCTCAGGGCTCTCGGTAAACATCGGACGAGACCGTGGTTTGATACGAGTCCACAGGGAGACGCGATGAATCCAGTTTGGGCTTTAAAGAAAGACTTTTTAAATCTGAAGGAATCAGGTCTGAGAAGCCAGTGAAAGACAGCTTTGACACTGTTATTGAGTCAATGAAATATTAAATATTAAAAACAAAGCTTATTTTTGTTGGACGCTTTCCATAACGGCTTTTCAGAGGACCGGTTCAGGCACGTCAGATAAAAAATTATTGGTTTTAAATGACTATGATTTACAACAAGGCGTAAATCAACAAATAGATAGAATTTTATCAACTTCTTAGAAATAAGATTTTAATGATTTCTAATCCTGCTTCATGTATGGACTGTTTTATTATGATTTAATTGTTTTTTTTTTTGGAAGGAAACTAAGGTTATGCCAGACTTTAAATAATCAGATTAAAAAAAAAAGTAGAAGGAGGAAAAAACTGAAAAAAAAAAAAAGCTGTGTTAAGATCACTGTGTTGTCATAAGAATGTAATCGTACTAGTATTAAAATTAGCTATTGAGTTATGAAATATGTATGTAGTGTACGTAATGTATATTTTATATATAGTGTATATAGTGTGTGATACCTGGATAGAGCGCTCTGCTGATCATGCCAGGAAGGATGATGAAGATCATGGGTAGCATTTTCAGGTAGCTGGCGAAGATCGATGCCCCTTTAGCATGGCTCAGGTTCTTTGCCGAAAGCGATCTCTGAACGATGACCTAAAGAGTTGAAATGTTCAGCTTGAAAAACACATTTCTGTACAGGTTTGTCTAAAATACTGTTAAAATGCTAATTAAAGGATTTTCGCTAAGCCTTTTTCTGCAAACAGCAAGCTAACTTGGCTGCTTGGCTACCTGACTGATAAGAAAGCATATTTGAGAAAATGATATGATGTGCCGACTATATCTTGTGAGAAATTAACATTAGTGTTTAAAAAAACAACAAGAAAAAAAATCTGTGGCTTTAATTTTTTTTTTTTATTCAAGCTTTAAGTGAGTGCATTCTCAGCTAGCTAAGTCAGATAATTAGCTATAAAGTAAAAAATTAAATAAAATAAATAAAAACTCCTGAACATGCGTATCAAACTTCAACAACTGACAAGTTAATAGTTTCATTTAAAGTTTAAAACTTTAAAAAAGAGAAAAATAGCTGCATGTTAGTAAGTAAAAGCTCAATGTGTCTATACTTTACTGTATATGATGGTGTGTATTGAGTTTTAGTAAATTCCCTTAAAAATAAAGGCAGGTCACTGAAGATAAACAATGTGGAATGTGAACAACAGCTTAATCTTGCTTAATCTTATGAACCAATAGAAAGCGAGTGGGCGGGACTTTGTGCGAATCGAGGGACTGATTAATATTAAACAGGAGTATCGTAGATATCCACAGACACACACTGCGTTTTTGTGCTATAATTGATTCTTCTTTCCACCTGCTAGGATTTTCTTGTTAGCAACATTAATACCTGTTTTTTTTATTACGTTATTTCTTACGTCTCTCATCAAAACCGTGTAATAATTGACTTCACTTCCTCCCCTCGCAGGTGTATCAGCCGTTCGAAATCTCCTCCTACAGCAGAGCCAAAGTGGTGATCGCCAAACCAGGAGTGTACCACCGCCCCCCGAAAAGTAACACACGTGTAATCGGAGGGCATCGGTACTGGCAGGGCAAACTGGGCACGACCCAGACTGGGCACGATCCTGGCCGCCTCAGTCGCTCCCCCTGCAGGAAGATGCCGCCCGCAGGACTTAAAACCAGCCTGTCTCCAACTCAGCGTGTCTCCCACACACACTCGCCTTCACCGAGAAGAAACGAGACACCGATGCCTTTAGGAATTAATATTTCGAAACTCTCCAGCCTCCGAAACCTTCGGGGCAGGGTACCACCAGTTACGGGTGACAAAAAGGTTGTGCACAGACACAAGGAAAGTTAACCAGGAAAGACTTGGGACTCGGCGTGCGCTAACTTAACAAACTTGATTTTTTTTACTTCAGACTTGATTTTCAGTCGAATGCAAATTAGTCGTGAAGCCCGGAGGTACCGGTCATGTGGTGCAGGGTAGCGGATTTCTCCGGTATCTCCTCCAATCTATTTTTGCAGTATCTCTGGATCTTGCTTTGGAAATGGTGGATTAAAGGAAACTGGAGGAACTCCTATAAAAATAGTAGCCTTTCTTATCATGTGGTGCTAGCATGAACGATTTGGCTAATAGCATTTTTTTTTTCTTTTACAAATGTGTTCTCTAAAATGTGTCCAAGAGACGGATGTGGATTTACAGCCTAGCTGTGGGACATTACAGAGACTAATTTAACATCGTACTGGACGATTTGTGTCCAACACGCCGTGTTAATGGGATTTGCTGTGAAATGAAATTGGTGATGGATTTGGGCTTGTGGTGGGTGAACAAGCTAAGGCATACTGTATGTTACAAACCAGTTTTTGCTTACAAACAAAACAAAACAAAAAAAAACAGTGTTGGAATCGTGCTCAGTTGTTTCTGCACAAACGATCTCCACGTAACCAGACTGGACCAGATTTTCTCTTTCAGCGGGGATCAACTTTTTACCATGAAATATGTGTTAATGAAACAGGTGAAACGGTACATCTCAAAGCATAGAGACCTTTACCAGCAGAGGTAATGTATTTAACATCGAACAGTGATGGAGAAGAATAAAACAATGCCTTTTTTTGTACATATTCATTTCCTGGTCCTTCTTACTTCTGGTTTTCTCGTCCTCACACAGAGACGTGCTTATTTGTTTTGGTTTGCCTGAAGGGATTTGGAGCAAGGTCAACCATTTTCCCTTGTTTTTGTTTTTTCTTTAAGCAGACATCTGTCTCTTGGAACCTTTTATTCGGAGAACTTTATTTTGTCATCAGATTTTTGTTGTACGGTTAATCGAGAAAAAGATCTCGGTTCGTATGTATGTACATGCGATCTCATTTCTGAATGGCGGCGATACACTCGCAGGTATTTCACTATATAACACTCGCCGCATTCGCCTGTTCGCTTGTTTAGCTGCCAACAATCCCAGACGCTTTATCAGTCACACACGTTGGTCACACTCACGGAGTGTAACAAAACAATATTCACTCACGATCAGGTCAGAGATTAGCGAATGATTCAGTCAGACAGCTCGACCGCTTCTCTCATCTCACTTCCTCAGTCACTGCGCTGTTACTCATGTGACGCGTGACAAGGAGGCTGACCTGAACAGACAAGTCCGTCTGTATTTGGGGGAGTTGGAGCGGTGCGCCGTTATTCAGAATGATTTTACTTGCACTTATCACGACACTGTGCTCGCTCAACTCCAGCCAGACAGAAGCTGGAAGAGGGACGATAATCAGCCAATCAGAAGCCGGATGGAGGCATATTCTGACGTCCTGTTCCTGATTGGAACTGTACGTGTTTCAGACACATGTGGTTGTGTTTATCGTGACATACGTTAGTTGATCTTGTTATTTTTTTCATCACCATACAGTAAATGTCTCACACATACATAGTAAAAACAAAAATGTGTACTATTGTCTGAACAGAGACAGGCATATACAGTTGTACTTGTGATCTAACTGACTGTTTTTGTAAATTCAACCAGACGTGTTGATTCTATCAGAGACCACAATAAATTCTATACTTAATTTCAAAGTACTTAAACTCCATGACATTTACCATATTCTGATAAAAATTATATAATGAAATAAATTAACGCATGGTGGTGTAATGGTTAGCACGGTCGCCTTGCACCTCCAAGGGCGAGGGTTTGATTTCAGCCTCGGGGTCTGTGTGCATGGAGTTTGCATGTTCTCCACGTTTTTGGTGGGTTTCCTCTGGGTACCCCGGGTTCCTCACACAGTCCAAAGAAATGCAGGTTAGACTAACTGGTGTTCCCAAATTGCCCGTAGTGTATAAAGGTTGCCCAGAGGTCCTACCACGGTTGTACAAATGGGAATAAATACCACTGGCCTCCACGCTCCACGTTCCCACGTTGAACTTGGGCCTTAGACGAGAAACCTACCACTGAGCCACTAATGCCCATGTAAAAGGGAATGCAACCTTTTAGCCTTTATCAAAATTTTAGCCACATTTTTGCCAGAACTGTGCAGCCCTGTTTAGATGTTGTTGTTGTTGTTGTTGAAAGGAATCGTAGATAGCATTAATCAGCCAACTATGAATCTTACTCCTTTAAAGAAAATAGTTCAGCTGCTAAGCCTGGATGCTCGACAACCTAGTGTGTTTTTTGATGGCTGAAGACAATCTTGCTCTATATATGCTTCAATTTGTGTCTGTATGTGACATTATTTCAGTAACGGCTCTCTGTAACAGTACCTGTGCAAGTAGCTAGCTAATATTAGTTAGCAAACTCGACACCTTAGTCGGTGGTGATGCTATTACGTAAGCTGAGATCCCAGTGAGCAATTTGAGAATCGTTCTGTAGTAAAAGGTCAGACCGTCATCATTATCTCTGTATGTGTGCGTGTTTAAGAGTGTGTACGTACCTGATCAGTACACCAGTACCAGGTACCCAGGATGGTTAAACCGAGCGTCATTCCGGGCCAGGGCAGGTCGCCGTGCACTGGATCTCGGAAGAGGTGCATGGCGTCAGGCCGCGGCAGGTGGCATGTGGTGTTCGGGATTATCTTCGATGGTACGGCCTGGAGGTACACACTTTCCAATTTGCCATAACCACCAATCCTGTTGAAAGCTAGCTCGAACAAAAGAACCGTACAAAAAATAATGAAGTTACACAGCAGTTTCATGGTTCCTGGGATATCCTGGTATTCTAATTTCAACTGCTGGTGCATAAGTATTCACCCCTGCTCAGATTCTTCCTTTTTTTTTTGTAGTGTTGCAACCTGGAACTGAAATTGGCCATACATCTAAACAAAATGATTTCTCAATTAAACATTGTAAAAGTTGCGAATGTATATGTTCTCATTCCCGTTGTTGTGAACTCCCTAAATTAGTTCTTGTGCAACCGGTTCCCATTAAAAGTCACATAATTAAACTTGGTTGAACTTTGTGAAAATACAGTACAACCTGATCTCGATATAAAGAACCCAGTGTTTGTTAGAGAACCTACCTAAACAAAAAACATCATAAAGACCAAGGTTCTGGACAAAGTCCTCGAAAAATATTGCAAACTTCACAAAGAATGGAAATATAAAACATACAGAACGGCAGCGTTATTACCATGAGAAGGCCGTTCACCAAGTAGAACAGCTAGAAAGAAGCCAAAGGAAATTTTGTTTGGAGGAACCCTTACTGGAGACTTAGCAAACATGCAGAACGATTCTTTAGTCATGTAAGACTGTACATTTTGGCCTTGACACAAAGTCCTTTATCTAGTAGAAACCCAGCAATTACTCTCAAAACATCATCCCCACTGTGAAGCATGGTGGTGACAGCATTATGTTTGTGGGGAAACTTGAAAAACTTGAGCGGGGACTTGAAAACCCAGGGAACGCCTGGAAGAAAACATTTTCCAGGCTGAATGAGATTTGAGCAGGTAGTTGGGGTTCAACAACTCAAAGCATACTGATAAATATACAAATATAAACCTGAAAGCTTGAGCCTTGGTCTTCTCTATCCAGTCCACCAGCTCTTGAGCAATTTTCCCAAAGTCAAAACTATTATAATTTTGATGTTCAAAGCTGATTGAGATAAACAAAAAGAGCAGTAATTACAGCTGAAGGTGGGTCTACCAAGTATTACACCCAAGTGGGTGAGTTGTTTTGCAATGAATAAAGATGTGTTTTTTGCTTAAGTATTTAAATATATTGTAGTATCAGTGTAGGTCATGGTCAGGCACATTGGGTCAATGTTAGCCCAACTCCCTTGCACCTCCAGCGTTCGGGGGTTTGAATCTCAATTCCAATTTGTGTGCAAACAGTTTGCATGAAGCTGAATCTTGTGGGTTTCCTCAGCATATTCTGGTTTCCTCCCACAGAAAGACGTGTTAATTATTCAGTACATTTCCATGCACAGGTAAGTGAAGCTATGGTCATAGCTCGACTAGGCCTTTAAACTGTTCTTGTTCCACTGTACAACCAACTCAGGGGAATTGATTTATTGTCTGATGTACACTACCGTTCAAAAGTTTGGGGTCACTTGCAAATTTCTTTGTTTTTGTTTAGTGATTTATTTCAGGAACGATCATGGAGTTAGAAAGTGACCCCAAACTTTTGAACGGTAGTGTATACCCGACTTAGGGTGCTTTCACACCTACAGCATTTGGTGCGCACCAAACGTGTTTGGTCCCTTGGTTCGGTTCGTTTGCGTTG
>JAQMYJ010000010.1:21436892-21448223 GCA_030014305.1 Clarias laeviceps | reverse complement strand
AACATTTTCGGCAATCACAGACATTCGCATTCGGACGGGATTAGATTTCTCAGAGGACCGCCGAGTTTGCTGAAAAAGAGTAGGTAATTTGCTCTGGAATTTTTACAGGGGTCGTGTGAAAGAAATACAGACATTCGGACGGGATTAAAATCACAAGGTACGTCTGTGAAACAGAAATTTCTCTAACGACCCCCTGTAAAACTAGTCCTATCTGAATCGGGCTTGTCTTTCTGTGTGTATGAGTGTGTGTGTTGCTGTCCACCATTGTATTTAATTAAATATGCGAGGTTTTATAGCAAATTTTATTTTAATCAATTTTAAATTATATTAATTTCTTCTCTTACTGCTGAAAATACTTTGTGAGTGTATGTGTGTGCGGGTATGTGAGTGTACATGGGTGTGGCTATGTCTTTGTAAAAAAGAGTGGAGGGAGAAGGGGGGGGGCGCTTCCTGTAAAAGCAAAAGTAAAATCACAGAGTCCTGCAGTATTTTTGTATCTGGAGCTCAGACCTGGTGAGTACTGTTTTATTTTTAATGCTCCCATTACAGCTTTGAATAAGGTTTAACTGTATAATGCATAATCCTTTATAGTGTTATACTGATTGTCAGTCATGCAGTCCATTGCACCATGCTGGAGTTATCGTACTGTTTAAACATGTATTGCTGTACTACAGCCTGTAAGGCAAATCAGCCCTAAGCGGAAAAACAATCTGTATTAAATCTGTATCTGTATCATTTTTCCACTGCAAACATTTTACAAGCGGAGGAGTTCTATCAATAGATTAAAAAACAAACAAACCTTGAACTCAAGCATTTAAACCTCTGGCTGCAGGAAGAGGAAGAGAAAATACAGACAAGTTTCTTAACAATAAATACTTTTCTTGTGATCTTGATTGATCTAATTTCCTATGGAACTTTTTGGTAAGTGATTAATCTGATGTGACAGAGTACGCTTTGCAGCTATGTTGTTATTGTTATATGTTGTAATTAACCAGCTATTGTCATTAGTGGTGCTTGCGAAGTGAAGCATTACTATTGTTAGCTCACAGGCCTATTATTTGTGGTGCTTTCGAAGCGAAGCACTACTATTGTTATCTCGCAGGCTTATTATTTTTTTTATTATTATTTTTATTCCGTACAAGGGGGCAAAAAATCCCATAGACTTAACATTGATACCAATTTTAACCGATTCTAGTGCTTTACCACATCGGAAGAGGTTTGCAAGCTGTGTCAGACATACTTCGCAAGAGGGAATAAATTTGCCCTATTGATTTATAATGGGGATTTTGGCGTGTAACTATTTCTGTACCGTTCGTCGTAGACCCATGAAAGAGGTGGCAAATTGTGTGGCTCATTCGGGAATGGGGTTTTATTACTCTTGTGAATATGTAAAAATCCCATAGATTTAATATTGAGAAAAACAATTTATTGATTCTAGCACAGAGCGAGAATTTCGTAGAAAGATAAAATTTACCACATTTGAAGGGGCTTGCAAGCTGTGTCAGAACATACTCCGCAAAATAGTATTAATTTTACCCCCGGGGCACAACAGGTGCCCAAATTTACCCCATTGATTTATAATGGGGAATTTGGTGCATGACTAGTGCCGTTTCGTTTGTCATATCGTTCGGCTTATTCGGGAATGGGGGGCTTGACATGACTTTCCCAAGGGGGCAATTAACATGCAATGGTAATTTCCATAGGAACCTTGAAACTGAATTTAACTGTGGATTGCACTGTCGTAGAGACACGGGGGAGGGCTCATTTAACTCAGGCATTAATTAATCAGTCTTTCACATTCATCATGATGCTCATAAGCCATGTCCCTAGCGACATCATTAGCATGCTGTTAGCATGTTGCTAACATGATTAGCATGTTCCTAGCATTATGCTAACTATTAGCATGTCGCTAGTACCATGCTAACTATAGTAGCATTTCGCTAATAACCTGTGTAGCATGTTCCTAGCATGATGCTAGTGTAATTAGCATGTTGCTAGCATGATGTTTAGCTGATTAGTTATTAACTATATTAGCATGTATACTATACTGGCAACTATACTGGCAACAACTTTATAATGTTGCTAACATGATGTAAGAGTGGTTATCATGTTGCCAGCATTACGTCTAGCTGATTAGCATGTTGCTAGCATTATGCTAACTATATTAACATTTTGCTAGCAACATCATTAGAATGTTGCTAACATGATGCTAGAGTGCTTAGCATGTTGCTAGCATGCCGTTTAGCTGATTAGCATGTTGCTAGCATTATGTTAACTTGCCACGATAAGCACCACTCACATTTTCTTCAAGAAATGTACTTCTCTAGTTATAGTTAATATCAGTTGTTATTTGTATAAACCTGCATGTTTTTGTAGCTGATAAACATATGTTGTTGTTTTGAGTTTACAGACATATTTAAATGAGCTATCAGCTGGCATCTTATAAACAACCAGAATATAAACCACTGTGACACCTTAACAAGAAAACAGACAAACAAACTAAAATCTAAATACATTGCAAAACAAGACATGCACAATGTTTAGGCGCAAGACAATCAGGGGCAAATCTGAAAAAATGAACATGTCATAAGTGACATGTCACACAAAACCAAAGTCAGAAGGAGTGCTGGACAATCATGAGAAAATTGCGCTCATTAGGCCTATTCTTGGAGCTTTGAATGGAAGGCCACTATATTGGACTTTACCTGGAGCTGTACAAGATAGGCTGCCCTGTTAGCCTCTAGCTGACATTCTTATAATCATCTTAATAGATCTGGCCACAATGTCCAGTTTTGGGCTTCTCCCTCATTTAACATGTTTCCCCCACATGTTTGCCACAAAAAAGGGGTTCAAACAGGAAGTTGAATTATTTTATTAGACCTTTGAAAGCAGTTGACATGTACCCACTATGCTTATCAGGAGGGAACATTGTTAAATGTGATGTCCTGTTCCATGTAATTTTTCTCTAGCACTAGTCTATTTACATTAACTAATGTTATCCATGGCTCTTATTTTAGTTAAATGTTAGGTTTAATTCCAGGATTTTTGTGGTTTATGTCTGTGTATTTGTACATTTTTTTACTTCCCCTTTTCTGCTGAAATGGTACTGACCACATCCTTTATATTCAGCATATGTCTTGTCTGGAGAGTATTTTTTTATTATTATTATTCCTTGGTGATACTGCTGGTGCTGGTGAAGTGTGTGGTAGAGTTTGTTCTCTGTGAGTCTGAGAGGCTTGATCAATGTTATATGATTTTTTTTCCTCTCCAATTGCGTCCATATAGAGCAAACAGTATTTTGTTAAATATTTAGATATTTTTTTTTTTTTTTACATTTTGTCATCCCAGTAGATGTCTGAAGTCACCCCTTTTGACTTTTGTAAGCAAGTGCCATTAAAGACTGTTACAATTCACTCTGATGTTTGGTGGTTATTGACCCATTTTTCTTGTTGGTGTGATTTTGCTAATTAAACTGGGCAGATCCATCCCACCCCCTAGGGTAATTGTCAAACTCTGGCAATGATCTAGCTGGAGATGTGTGTGAAAGGGTGCATCATCAGGTTGTCACTGTTGGGCTCTTGAGCAAGACCCTTAATACCCAATGACCAAAATGTATGATTAGATAAAATGTAAGTCACTCTGGATGAAACATACTCGTGGTTGGTCAAAGAGATTCGGCCAACTTATAGAATGCTGCCGCATCACAAAACATTATTTTACTTAATAATGATGACCATTTTTTAAATTTTGCCAAATATGACCATTTTAAGATAAAACTTGTGCAGATAATAGAGTTCACTGATTTACTATTTCTTCTCTTTTTTGAAGTATTTGGACAGAAGAACGAGACATGCTATCATGGTTTTTTATCTTTGTTAGGCTTCAGAAAATCAAGACCAAGCCCCCCACCTAAAGGTGAGCCAGCCACATCATCACTCAATAAGTTTGCTTGTAATACATCAACTGTAGCTTGTGAGGCAAAACCACAGCCTTTGGCAGTTAGAATGGTTTAGCTATTTAAAGATGTTAATGAAGTATGTCGCCCTTATTAAATTTAAACAGATAAAAAAAATTATAATAAATGATAAATGTAATATTTTATTTCTGACCAATTAAATTTGATCTTTTTTATTATTGCTCCATAGAACTTGACAGAGAATGGAGGAGAGTAAACTGGGAGTAAGTAACAATAAATCAGTACACATTTCCTCATTATCCATTATATAGCAAATAGCATGCTGAATCCAATGTGGTAAAACAGATGTAATCAGAAACATAGCTGTTAGTGCATGGCTTTGGGATGTCAGACAAAGTTCCTAAATTTATGAAATGTGTTTTTCTTTTTTATTATTAATATTTTTAAAAGTGGGAAAGATGGAATTGAAGCAGGTTTGAGAGAAATTAGAGTAAATCATCCAGATATCACCCATCTCAGAATCCTTGTTTATGGAGCAGTTGGTGCTGGAAAATCCAGCTTTATTAACTCGGCCGAAAGTGTGTTTGAGCACCGTGTAACAACCAAAGCTGGAGCAGCATCAAAATCAACCACGAGTCACACAACAAAAGTAAATACAGCTTCATGTTATTGACAGTTTGGTTAAGTTTGCAAAACTAAACCTATAACCAATTTATCTTAAGTGAATGTTTTCATATACAGTATAGTTATTTTCTTACAAAATGTTATTGATGCATCTGTCGTTATTAATACATGCATCGCATTTATGTAAGAAGATAAAGTAAACACTACTGAGAGAATTACAATATTAGAGTCTAAGGTTAATCCTAAAATTGTATTAAAAATTATATTACATTTGTGCTTGCAGTACAAGAGCTACAAAATCACTAATGGACAGACTAGCACCTTATCCTTTATCTTTAATGATGTTATGGGGCTACAAAATGAGAGGGCAAATGGAATTCACTCTGATGACATCATTAATGCGATGCTGGGCCGCGTGAGAGAAAACTACATGGTATGGTTAATGTGTTATTTAATACACATTTCACACTTACACACTTAATTTCTTTTCAAAAGTATTCGCAAATACTGTAAACTCCCACTTACATGATTATATTCCTGAATGTTAATGAATATTATGTAAAACATAATTTCTGCTTTACAGTTCAATCCTGTGAGTCCTATAAGAGACGATGATCCGCAGTACAATAGCAGCCCCACTCTGAATGATAAAGCTCATTGTGTTGTCAGTGTTATGTCAGCACAAACTCTTCCTGTCATTTATGAGGCAGCATTCGAAAAAATTAAACATGTTTGGAAAATGGCCAGTAACCATGGTGAGTAAAACTCTTAGTTTTAATATTTCATCATTGTGATCCATTGTCTTTTAATTAACAAAAACTAATGAATGTAATGTACATATTCAGTGCTAACAGAAACGTGCTGATGTTGCAAAGGTTAATGTTTCCTTGTTTACATTAAAATCAAGGGAAAAACTCAATGGAATTTCATTAGTAAATGCATTCCAGCCTGGTAGCTTCTTTCACCTGTTGAAATTGAATTGGACAGTTTATAAAATTGAACTTTTTTCCCCTGATGATGTGCTAGCAGTGGGTTTGGGCATAAGTGGCACCAGGGAGGGTCTTGGGGGTGTTGTGGCTACACCTAGGATAGTCAAGTAATCTCAGAAACTTAGGCCTTGTACTTAATACAGAATGTCATTTCATCTGTCATAGATTCAGAACCTATGTGACTACTCTTTGTATTCCTTCTTACTTCTGATAAGAGTAAGATCTGATCTTCTTGTGACGTCACATGGTCTAATATTTTTGATCACTTGAGAAATTGTTGGGTTAAAACCAAATGTGCCATGTTTAAAAAAATCCAGATATAAGAATAAGGAAATAAAAGATGATATTCTGATCTTATGTGTCATATTGATTGGTTATACATTCAAATCCAAATGCCTTTAGTCTATATTCAACTCAATAATCAACTAAACCAAAAATGTAATGTTTTTCATTAATACTTGGTAAATCTATAAACATTACTCTCATTTCTCCGTGTGACAGGTATCCCTCATGTGCTTCTTGTGACGCATATATGATGAGTGTTGTCCACTGGTTAAGGAAAACTTGAGGAATGTCTACATCAGCAGGAAAATTAAAGAAAAGGTTTGTCATATATATTCTTTACATAATTAACCCTTGGCTCCTTGCCAGAAATGCAGATTGGTCAATGATAAAAATGATCTATGTTATACATCTGACATTGCTGAAAGCAGAGAGACTGCCTTAGTGCTCCATTATTCTCCCGTCAACTAATGGACATTGCATAGAGTGTTGGGATGCACTGGGAATGGATGGTGGACTACTCTGTCCAAAATTATTTAAATTCCCTCGAGGCTCAGAGAAAGCCTGTTCTGCATCTAAGAAGAGATAGGGGACTGCAAATGGATCCTGTTTAAGACCATTGTGGAAGCGGCTGCACATACAGTAGCTGTGGTCTAAAGCTTGTTAGTTAATGTCAAGGTTGATATGACTGTACAATATTGCGTGCCTCTCCAATCCTCCTTCCAAATCTATAAACTTGATATGATCAGCCGGCATTGGTCATATGCATTACTTGAAGATTTGATAATACAGTAATATAGATGATAATAAGTTTAGTAAAGTTAATTATTTAAAATGCCATGTTGACATTTTCTACATGTTTATCGTATTTTGCCAGCCAAAGTATAATTTCAGATTAAAATAAAACATTAAACCTTATCTTTAAATACATTTTTGAAGCATGGCCCATGTATGCAGTAAAATGACCCCTTCATTAAATACTTTTGAAGTCTCCATGAAGAGGCCAAGAGTGCTGAGAGAAGAGGTGTAGAAAATATATGACCCAGTCTGTGAAAACTCAGCTAAAGCATTTTTGTTGTCATTCAGTGGTTTAACATATACTTTTCTGTAGAAAACAGTGAATCACACGCACACGCACACACACACACACACACACACACACACACACAAACACACACAAATAAATAAATAAATAAATACTTTTTTAGCTGAGTTTTCACCAGAGGTGGGTAGAGTATATACTGTATATATAGTTTTATTAGTTTGAAGTATATTATATTATATTATATTATTATTATACATTGCAACATTCACTGAAACAGCTAAACTTACTGCAGCATGTTTCTTTAGGTTAGAAGTCGAGTTTTTATATGCTGAAGACACCGCATTATAAAGCTATTCTTTTGTAAGCGAAACATGCGTTTATGATGCCAGGGATGCCAGCTAATGATTTTTTTCCCCCTGCGATGCTGCCAGTTTGTGTGTGGTCATGTGACTACATGTGCTTATTGTAACCATGGCTGATTGGTCAAATGGAGTCATGTGATTATTGTTGCTGCGTCTGATTGGTGAAACAGTCAAGTGCTAGATCTACGGGCTGCATGTGTAGAATAAATAATTAGAAAAGTAATGAGTTGACTGTAGCCGAATGTAGCGGAGTAAGAGTAGCATTTCTTCTTCACAAATCTACCCAAGTAAAAGTAAAAAGTATGATGCAGTAAAACTACTTATAGAAGTTTTTTTTTTTTAAAGTTACTCAAGTAAATGTAACGGAGTAAATGTAACTCGTTACTACCCACCTTTGGTTTCCATAGACAGGGTTACATTTACCAGAATGTACAATGTATGAATTAAGTGAACACAGTATACTTAGAAAAAAAAGTAGAATTGATCATTTGATTCTACTTGAAAGTTTATGATGTTTTCAAAGTTAATTAAAATAAAATCACAGGTCTATCCAGAAAATTAAAGTATGTTAATGGTTGCATAAATGAACAAATAGATATTACGAAACAGGTACATAAATTAATGAATAGGTAGGGAAATCTCTTATATTGGTATAGCATGTTACATAAAAGTAAACTCATAAAAGTGTTGTACATTATGTATGAAGATGTCCCCTCTGGAGAATTACACAGTCAGGACAGGAAGTAAAGTACCACTATGAAGTGAGGAAGATAGAGTTGGACCATTATATAAGAAACCTGAAGTGTATAAGAAACCTGATTATTTCATCCTCTCACAGTACCATCTCCCCACTGATGCCAACCATGTAATTTTTGACACTTTCAATCACTCAAGTTATTTGTGAGAAAGCTTCTCAACACTGAAGAACAGGAGAATACTTAGAGGCCTTCATGCTAAAAGGAGATGTTCATGCTTACTCTCCAAGATCATATGAGAAGTTCGGAAATCTGGAAGGAGATCAGAGTAGACCTGCTGCATCTCTGGATCTTGCAAGCTAGTTGAGGTGGTTTGGACAATTGATAAGGGTGTCCTCTTAGGTTTACCAGGCATGGCCAGTTGGGCAGAGGCCCTAGGGCCAATTCAGAACACAGTGAAGGTATCATATATTTCAGTGGGCCTGGGAATGGTCAGAGGTCTCCCAGGAGGAGTTGGAGGAAGTGCTAAAGACATTAAGAATTAAACAATGACATACTATCTTTTTCAATTCCTACTCTTTTCAATTCAGATGGTGGAATGCAGTCATAAAACTGGAATCCCCATGACCTGCATCTTTCCTGTAAAGAACTACCATGAAGAGACAGACACCGATAATGACATTGACATTTTGGTTCTTTTGGCTCTGAAGCAAATCTTCAACTTTGCTAATGATTATGTGAAAGACCTCTAACTCTAACTCTTTCTCGACTTTAAAGCTGGCTTGCTTTGTAAATAAATATGAATTTCTATCTAACTCATTACTAGCTAATAAGTGAATGTTTATCCTAGATACTGTAGCATGTTTCTGCTTCCAGTTTATTGTAAATGTTGGAATTAAATGGGTGAAGTAGTTTCAAGTAATTTATTTATTTATTCATGTAGAAATCAGAAAAAAAATCAGCTAATAGGTCAGGAAAGCTACTGTCATGATCACTGCATGAGGAGGCGGACGCAAATGCAGGGTGAACACACAAGTCTTTAATTAGGTGCAAACAATATTAAAGCAAACAAACACAAAACAAAAACAAAAAAGAACGTAAAAAGATGAATCCCCAGGCTGGGTCTGCAGGCGGACGTGCAGGGTAGAAAAATAAAGGCAAGTAAACAAACAAAAGATAACTTTAACAGAAAAAGGCTGAGAACTTCTCAGCCTTGACCTTGACTGCGGTCTTCGAAACGGAAAACGACCCGACACTGCAGACACTGCTCAGTCCTGGGGAGAAAACAAACAAAACTAGTCGTATACGTATATAACTATATATATTATTGTATACTGTTATAACTATAATAATCGTAAATTAACATAACATACCAAATATTACAATCGAGCATTTGTAATACACTCCATGGTGGCAGCTTGTAAAACTTCACTTGTACTGGCCAATCAAAAGCAAACTGATGTAAACAATACAGCTACTGGAATGGAGCTGGTAGAGGACGAAGCTGATAATGCTATAAACAGAAGTTTTTGTATTGTTTATAAGGTTATCATCAGTAATCATTCTTGATTAAAAGGTTTTCTGACCGACAAAATTGTCAGCCTGAATTAATCACTGATTACATTTTTAGGTTTAACCTACACGATTTTAAACTAGAACTCTTTACCCATCAACGACAGGTACTTAGTCCAGTTTATTTACATAGATGTACATAGTATGCACATTAAATAAGGTAATAAGTGTAATTAAAAACGGATTTAAAATGAAACACCTGCATGTTGTGCCAGCAAGTTCTAGGACAAATTGTGCTGAATTATAAATGAATAAATAAATGAATAAAATATAAATATTGTCAGTACATTTCCAATAGGATGTAAAAATATAATCAAGAACAAAAATGATAAAAAAATAAAATGATATTAACATTTCATATTCGGTGTTTGTGTGCAGATGTGGTGTTGCAGTAACATTTTAGGCACACCTATGAATCAGATTTTTCCTGTCAAGACATGTATGTGTATGTGAGTGTGTGTGTGTCGGAAGAAGAGAGAGAGAGAAGTGGGGGAGGGCGCTGTACATTAAGTGAAAGAATACAATGACTTAGTGTTTTTGCTGTAGCAGGAGAAAAATAAGAACATTCAGACAACATCTAGTCATACAGACTATGCAAATTAATTGAGTATTTTGTTTCTGAAAATGTTGACTTTATTTAATATGTACTAAATGTAGACAAAACAAAATAGTTAGTGTGATAAAGTTTCCTATGATAAAGGGATTTTAAATTAAATACCTGCATGTTGTGCTAGTATTGAAAGTTCTAGGAAAATTGAGCTGAACTATAAATAAATAAACAAATAAATTACCTAATAAATGTTTTATATGTTTACAACAGGTATTAAATGTGAGAAAGTTAATGAACTTTCACTACAGCAAGTTTATTTAAAAATGATAAGAAATACAATTATATTAACTGTCAAGACGTGTTTGTGTGTGTGTGTGTGTGTGTGTGTGTGTGTGTGTGTGGTTGGGAGAGAAAGTGAGAGAGACAAAGACAGAGTTAGAGAGAGACAGAGAAAGAGTGATAGAGTGAGAGAGAGAGAGAGAGAGGATGGAATACAATTAACTTTTTGAAAGCATGTTCATTTGTTTTTGTAAATGACTTTTCACATTTTCTGTATGTCTAGATGTTTAAATGCAGTCACGGACTTGGTCCACCAATAAAGTACATCTTCCCAGTGAAAGGAATGACAAGAAAGATGTTCTTATTTTGATGGTGTTAAAGGTAATTGCAGGATTAGTTCAAGATTACATCGAAGACATCTGAGTTACCCGCTAAAGCATTCCATTTACCTTATTCACTTAATTATGTATTACTAAGGCCATTCATAAATCTTTGACCAACTAACAATATAATAATCTATTAATTAATGACAGTCAATGGTGTTACAGTTTTTTATTATTTTTTTTATTTTTATTTTTATTTTTTTTATAGCAGTTACTGGTTGTTCTGTTGATTCGGCTTGCTCATTATCCAGTAGTGCATAAAATAGCATTTTATCTAGTACATACCATTATTATGTAGTTCACACTATTGCGCAATAGTTTGATATCACTTACAAATGTCTTTGTTTAGTGATTTATTTTCTACGTTCTGGAAAAATACTGAGGAGGTCAAAACTATGAAATAACACATATGGTATTAGATAATTACGTAACACCATCAACAGTCGATATTTTAAGACATGAAGGTCAGCTGTTCTGGAACAATGCTTGCAAGAGCAGTATTGTGTCAAGTGCGTTTGCAAAACCCATCGCGCTCCATGATGATGAAACTGTCTCTAATGAAGATCTTCCCAGGAAAGCAAGACCAAAACTGACCTCTGCTGCAGAGGAGAAGTTCATTTAGAGTCACCAGCCT
>JAQMYJ010000010.1:21317016-21331339 GCA_030014305.1 Clarias laeviceps | reverse complement strand
TGCATGTGTGGCAAAAAGTGACACTTTTAGTGTGTTCTTTGCAAATATATTTTTTGCAGTAGAAGCAGAGTATGTTTGTCTTTATTGCTAGGGCAGACCTGACACCTCTTTCTTTTAGAATCAGGTGGCCTCAGTGGGGTTGTGGCTGTGGCTCTGTAGGTTGATGTTGAGGCAACTGTCTGACCAAGGCTGCAGCGGCTGGGTCCTGGGGCACCCGTTCCCTTTGCTCAATGTGTGCATTGACAAGGGAACTTTCTAACTCCTCAAGAAAGATTCTCTGCTTCTTTTTTCTGGTTGAGCTCCACCCTAGGTGAATGTGGACCTTTGTATGCAGACACATCTAGAATGTTATAAAACACAACCATTGGCCATCTCCTGGTCATTCTCTGGAAAGTGTAGGTGGCAGTCAGCTTGTCCAGGTTGTCCACTCCACCTTTGTTTTTATTATAGTCCAAGATAATAATCGGCTTTTTGTCACTTGCTGATGACACAGCTGCATCTTTGTGAAAAGTGGACATAAGTTTCACACTACGGTGTTTTTTGGACAATATGAAACAACCGTGGTGGTGTCTGTAAAAGCTAATTTTGGAGCCCTGTCCTTCACCTGCAAAACTATATAATAGTTTTCCTTGATTTTTCTCAGGAATGCCACTTGCATGTTTGCCTGTGTAAATCTGCAGATTCCATGCATAGCTGGTTTTTGCATCACAGGCTGCCTAAATTTTTATGCCGTATTTCCCTGGCTTACTAGACATGTACTGCAGGAAAGGGCATTTTCCATGGAAAGGGACAAAACGTTCATCTACTGTTACCTCTGGCCCTTGGTTGAACATCAGTGGAAGGAGCTGCACCCATCTTTCCCAGAAATCCCTGATGGGAGCAAGCTTGTCAGATTTTCCTCTTGTTTCTCTGTTGTCAAATCTAAGGCCTCTTGATATCATTCGAAATGACTGAAGTGACATTGTTGCCTGGAAAATATTTCTGCCTGTAGACGCGTCCCAGAGACATCAGTGGCCTCATTGCTGGATTTGTAAACACCAGCAAGAAGAACACCACCAATATAAGCATCCAGTTATTCCTCATCAATGTCATTCCACATGTCGCCATGAACCTTTTTTCCTTCAAGGTTTGTCATGGCAATCATGACTTTTTTCAGCGACAATGGCATAAACAGATCAAAACGTGTCTTGATGTCACTTATTCTCATCACAGCAAACCTTGTGATTCCAGGGGTCATTTTGCTGACATTTGCAGCAGCTGCCCTGCCATGTAAGTCAGGAGGTACTGAGCTCCAACAGATGTTACCACGTTTGGATTTGAACGTTTCAGCAGGAGTGAGTGAGGCTGGTAGATACTCTACAATGTCTTCCTTCTCAGAAACCTGCTCATCTGTATCACTATGCTGTTCTGTGTCCTCTGCCTCATTTTCAGAAAAGATGTGATCCAGAGCTTGGCTTACTGTAAATTTTCTTCTCATTTTTGACAGCTGCAAACTGGAGATTTGTACTCTGCAAGTCACCAAAGTTAAACTAAATTTGTCTTATGCAAGGCTTACATGTCTGAACATGTCTGTCTTTGTTTGTTTGTTTTGTTCAGAGACACACAGGCAAAGAGAGAAGCCCCTCAAAGTGTGTTTATGATTTTTGTTTTGAACCACAGCTGCCCAACTCACTGCATAATTAAATGTGCATCTCAACTCTCCGGTTTCCACCCAATTTGTTCATCGGGAGCTCCACAGGGTCAGTGTACATGGTCGGGCTGCTATAGCCAAACCTTTGTTCACTCGTGCCAATGCCAAACATCGGTTTCAATGGTGCCAGCAGCAAAAATCTTGGGCTGTGGACAATGTGAAGTATGTATTGTTCTCTGATGAGTCCACCTTTACTGTCTTTCCCACATCTGGGAGAGTTATAGTGTGGAGAAGCCCAGACTGTTGCATGCCCAGAGTGAAGCAGTGAATCAGTGGTGGTTTGGGCTGCAATATCATGGCATTCCCTAGCCCCAATACTTGTACTAGATGGGCGCGTTACTGCCAAGGACTACTGATCCATTCTGGAAGACCATGTGCACCCACTGGTTCAAACATTGTATCCTGAAGGCTGAAGGAGCGTTTTTCTCCACCAGCATCACACCAGAATCCTGAGAGCACCCATTCATAAGGCATTTGGCAGACCAATATACTTTCTACCTTGTTTCATTAATGTATTTTCTATTCATGCACCCATATGGTAGGGACGGTTTATACACTAAGTGCACACGTCAGACGCCTCAATAAATTACAAAAATATGTATGAATTAAGTAAACAAATGTTAGCAATCATATGACTTTTTAAATAGACCTGAAGGAGTGCGGATTGATGTCGCAGTTAATCTGCGATGATTGCGCTGGGTATGTTTTTAGCTTGTTGCTAACAATACCAGTTCAGTTCGTTATAACCTAGTTTTATTCATATCTTCCAATAAGCCACAATCGCTACAGTTGCTCTAATTTTAATCAATAAATTACTTGAGTATGCAAAAACATACCACAAATATATGCCAATTTACTATGAAACTAAACTTAAAAAAAAAACTTTTCTGAACAAAGAAGGAAGTAAAATAGCAACAAAAAAAAACACTCGCAAACCGCATTACTCGTATTCCACTGTATTAGCTTTTCTGGCACCAGGAGAGACTCAAACACACAAACACGTTGTCTGTAGGAAAGGTCTCTGTTAATTAAAAACAAAAGTGCTATCAACATCTATTACTGCAATGAACATAAACCAAAATGTCCTGAAGAACAAAGGAGTGGCAGTTAGACAGGAGTTTGTCCAGAGATGAACCAGGAGTGTTGGCTCGAGTTAGGGGGAGAGGGGGAAAGAGAGAGACATTGAGACATTTGCACTTTTTATATTAAGTATTTTATATATTAACTTTAATATACTTTTTATATATTAAGTTTATATTAGGTGTTTGTTCTTGGTTGTTTAAGACCATTAAAATCTGCCAGCAGAAAGACAGTACATGATAGCTCTCATGTGGCCGACAAACTTCCCAGCACAGCCGAGCTCCTTCATTATTGCCTTGGCCATGATAAACAGGGGCACGTTAGAGATTTGTAGCAGGGACAGATAGAGGGGTAACTTGGACTGCAGATCCTTTTATATGTACTCCTCTCCTTATCAGTGTGCTCATGAGGTTTACTTTGTTCAGGAACACCACTACTGCTTTGTTCATCCAGGAGGCAGAGTAGATGTTCTCACACCTGACCTGCTCTCACACCGCTAGCAGCACCTCTTCCACCTGTACATCGCCCTGCGGCACACTCCTAAGTCTTCCCACCGGCCTCAGAGACCATGGTGCCCCGCTCATTCTCTCTTACGCTAAACTTTTAACTCTTTTTTTTCTATTAACGTTCACTTATATAAAAAAATAAAATTTAAAGTGGGGAAAAAAGTTCCAGTCTTTCAAAAACGTGGCAAGACGTCAAACAGCCTTCCATGCACTCTCCTCAGAGCTAGCCCATGCACAGAGAGAGAGAGAGAGAGAGAGAGAGAGAGACATAAAGAGAAAATGAGAAGGTGAGCGTGAAAGTGTTAGCACCTTAAGAACAGATGCAAGAGGAGACAGGAAGACAGAAGCATGGAACCAAATACATTCTGCATCTTAATAATAGGCTTTACTGTGCATCTAGGCAGGGACAAAGCTTTTGAATTTTTTTGTATCACTTTTTGAATCTGTATTTTTTGTGTCTATCTTCTGACTTTCTGCTTTGCCACCCTTTTTCCTGACATGTTGGTGTTATATCTTTCACTTTTAAAGGTTGTACTGAATAAATACAGCTAGATAAAACAAAACCTGTGTCTTTATTTAGGACTGTAAAGCAACAAAATGTGATTATTTTAAAGGGACTTGATTCTTTTCTGGACAAACTTTAAACGTTGTGAAATCTGACAATTGTGTTACCACTGTGTCACAGGTAACCATGGAAAACTCTTTTTTTTTTTTTTTACATTTTAATAAACAGTTAAGAGAAGTCTGCTAGATTCTAAATATAGTGTTACTTGGACTAATTACACAGACAGGTTTTAATATTCGTTATTCAGCATCTTAAAAAAAAAAAACTCCTTACTTAAAGTTTAATTCTAATGCAATTTTATTGCAAAATTGACTATTAAAGGGTGGCGTGGTGGCTAAGTGGTTAGCAATGTCGCCTTGCACCTCCATGGTCCGGGTTCAATTCCTGCAAGTTCTTACTCTGCTTGGTGGGTTTCCTCCCACAGTCCGAAGATATGCAGATTAGGATAACTGGTGTTCCCAAATTATCTGCTGTGTGTGTATGTCCTGGGATAGGCTCCAGGTCACTCTCGGCCCTGAACACAGGATAATTGAGCTAAGTGGCGTCCCAAGACGCTTGTAGTGCTTGACTGAGTGTGTAAGTGTGTATATGTATGTATGCTCTGCGATGGATTGGCAGCCCATCCAGGGAGTACCCTGCCATATGCCCTAAGTCTCTGGGGATAGGATCAGCCCCCCTATGACTATGTATACAGGATAAAGCAGTATTAATGATTAGTAAATAAGTTAGTGAGTGACTGACTATTACATTTCTTTTACAATTTGTCCAATTGAACAGAACAGCTAAAAACTATTTGTTGTATCATCTAGATATTCCACAAGTAGTCGTCATGACACGACCAGATTTAGCATGTCCACTGGTTAAAGAAAAACTACAGAAGATCTACACCAGCAAGAAGATCAAAGAAAAGGTGATTATTTATTTATACAAGATGAATGAGTATAAAGAGATATTTAATTGTTTGTTTTATATATTCATGTTTTATTTAAACACTTAATTTAGTGACTTTTAAGTAAAGTGCTAAGAAACAGTACAGTGCCTTGCAAAAATATTCATATCCCATTGATCATTTTTTCCATATTTTGTCACGTTACAACCCCAAGCAAGGGTGATTTTTTTTCCTGATTCTATGTGATTCAATGCAAAGTGACACATAGTGGAAGGAAAATGACAATTAGTTTTCAAAATCTTTTAGAAATAAATATCTGAAAAGGTCTGATTTTGTATTCGTCCCATTTGAGTCAATACTTACTACTGTAGAACCAGCTTTCTCTGCAATTACAGCTGCAAATCTTTTGGGGTGTCTCTTTACCATCTTTGCACATCTAGTGAGTAAAAAAAAAATACAGTATGTTTATATTCCGTGGTTGAATTGTAAAAAAAAATAATAATAATCAAGGGCGATGGTGAGGTCAAGTTTTTTTTTTAGGTTTTTTTTTTGGAGGGGGGGGGGTATTAACAAAATATGAGGTTAACTAAATCAACTTGGAGCCATCAAAACAAAACACATGCATTTATACATGCAATTGTCAAAACTATCATTTGATCCTTTACATGGCTTTCATTTAGGGAGGATTATAAGAGTACAATAAAAATCTACATAAACATTAGTAATGAAATAATTTAATTTAATAGTTTTGTATGATCACAGTATGCACCAGGCGCTCTCTCTCTCTCTCTCTCTCTCTCTCTCTCTCACTCACTCACACACACACACACACACACAAACACACAAATCATCAAATTTGATACTATTTTTTATTTTAATATACTATTTTTGACCCTTTTGTACCCAAGTATGTATGTGAAGCCACAAAGTCTACTAAAAAAACAAAACCTTTTCTTTAAATTAAGAATGAAATTACACACTTTGGGTATCATTACAGCTGTCAGTGATTTCGAAAACTCCTGTTTAACTGAATCCTTCGTTTTCATCGCGTCTCTGCTGAGAAGATGGGTGTGTATGTCTCATATACATACCAATATTCCAAAAGCTGTGCTTGAACTGTTCTCTTGGCCATTCTGAAAATGCGCACAGCGTGAAAAATGATGCAAATTTGCGTGAGCTTGTGAGCAACGCGTTACAATATTGAATTCTGATTGGCTAATCGCCGTTATGTATGGTTAAAAAAAATTATTATACATAGAAAGTTTTAATATTTAAATTTCAATGCCATATTTTACATAACACACAGCATTATTAATTTATTTATTTTTAATTAACACAGCATAATTTTTTTCAACAGGGGGGATGTCATCCCCCCGCACCCCCCTTAAATCGAGCACTGCTTATATTAAATTATTTGAATGTGCATTACCATGGGGTATTCCCGTATTTCACACTCCTCAGGGGTGCGTGTGGCAAACTGACAGGTGGCAGTGATGCTTTTACAAGTTGCTTCTTTTCACTTTTTATTTTTAGAGGTAACAGTAAGTAAGTATTTCTTTACATTTATTCTCTCCTCCACAAGAATAACGCTCTCATCCGCTCTTCAGTTTCGCTTCCTTTTCGAAATCATTTTGATTAGATTATGACAGTCCTACATAGCTCTGTTATAGGGGCTTTAAACAGGACTGTGATTGGAGCAGTCTGATTAGAATAAGGTCATGCTGCCGAGTCACGCATATATAATTTTTTTTCTGTGTGCATAAAAAATTCCCACAACTGCCACTGATTTAACCATTTCAATTTTCCACCGTTTAAAACTGCAAAAACCTGTAAAAACTACAATACCCATTATAACATGCAGCCTACTTTATGGCTCTCAGTGTCATAAAAAGTGATGTCACACGCTTTCCTCGAGGCAGTCCTACTTCTCGCCGAAAGGAAGAATAGGAAACTTTATAAATAACTTTTATGTCCTTCACTGAGGTAGGACTATCTTCAGTCTTAAATTAAATTTAAGCACGATTCCTACAAGTGATTCTGAGATGCTGAGTAAATACAGGTCCTGGCCTTTGCCTGGGCCATTCTAACACATGAATATGGCTGTATGTTTAGGATCATTGTCCTGCTGATAGGTGAACCTATCTCACCAATGCTGATAGGTGAGTCTTTTGCAGACTCTAACAGGTTTTCTGCCCTGTAATTGGCTCCATCCATCTTCCCATCAACTCTAACCAGCCTCTTGTCCCTGCTAAAGAAAAGCATCCCCACAACATGTTATTTTTCTGCCACACATGGCATTTTGCATTTAGGCCAAACAGTTTAATTTTTGTTTCATCTGAACAGAGCAAATGGAACTTTTTATGGCTTACATTTTACAATGGTTTCTCCCACCTAAGCTTTACTGATTAATGCTCTTCTTGCCGGTTCTGTCAGTTTAGGTGGACAGCCTTGTCTTGGTAGGTTTGCAGTTGTGCCATACTCTTTCTAGTTTTTTATTATTTCTATTTACTAATTAGGTGGCTTCTAAAGGTAATTTTGTACACTGGATTTAAGTTGGGGGTATCAGAGTAAAGGGGGCTGAATACAAATGCACGCCACACTTTTCATATTTTTATTTGTAAAAAAAATATATAAACAATTTATCATTTTCCTTCTATTTTACAACTATGTTCCACTTTGTGTTGGTCTATCACGTAAAATCCTAAAGGAGAATGTCTGGCCATCTGTTTGTAACCTTAACACTGTCAGCCTGGCTACGGGGCATGATGGAGCCAAGACTGTGCATCTCAACTTGGTTGTGGTGGTTTTCAATGCAAGGTGTGGGTTTTAGCACGGAGTGCCGGCGTGTGTGACATACAAATTTACAATGATAGTACTAAAATTACAATACAAATGTAGAATTTAAATTAAATATAGGCGTTTCATACAGTCTTTGCATCGATTTTAAGCAAAGTAAATGTTAACACAGTGAGCCTTTAGATTTTATCATGTGTAACACAAGCGTAGCCAGAAAACAGACTCTGTCTGTGACCATTTAAGCTAAATAGCCTTTATAAGACTCTTCTTTTATTTAAGTGCACTCACAATGACGACATTGTGCGCGATTCTGTGTGGTTTCGGTGAACTTGAGCACGTCAGAAAATGAACCGAAACTCAGACATGAAAAATATATACTTATAAAAAGCAAAATGTCTGCTTTAAATGAACTAATGAAAAACAAAAGATTATGTAATTCGTATGAAACGTGAATTATAGGCGCATCCACTGCTGCGGAGACGACGAGATGACATGATTACCTTCATCAATACAGTGAAAACAAAGAAATCACTAATTTATCAATGAATTATTAAATGGTAAGAGTCAGTCTGCTTGCTGTTTTTCCCCGACACATTTCGCTCTGCGAAAAAAAATTAGGCACATCAGTCACTTTACCCCAAATAAAGGGTATTTCTGAGTTTTATAATATAGTTGTAACAACAGATATACAAACCCAAACAAACGGTGCACACTGAACACTGAACCAAAACCGGGAGCAAGGATTAATAAACCGAGATGCGTGTTTTTTAGCCCCACCCCCGTGAAAACAGCGTATTGAGAGAAAGGCGCACCCGTGAGAGGTTGTGCATGGACCACTGAGCTTTTACGGATTCCAAAATTGACATTGTTAGAGTTTTTTTTATCTCTGGAATAGAAGAGAATTTCCTTATCATAACATGCGTTGTATTGTTTTTAATCAATCTATACACAACCCATGATTTAGTATTGAATTATTTGTATTTGAATGTTGTCTGACATTTAAAGCACACACAGTAACATTAAACAACAACCTAGAATGAATAGTGAATTAAGAGGCTCTAATTATATACTCTAAAACAACCTTAACCCAGCTGCTGGGTCACTAAATTTTTGACAAGAATGTCAGACAGAAACATATAATTAAAAGGTGACAATTTATTAAATATAAAATAAATGTAACATAAACACTCTCTGTAAAACAATAAAACCAAGAGGTCGCTGTATTTTTTATTTTTTTGCATTTAATGCAATATTTAAACAATTGTTATTTAGCAGTTTTCAATACAAATCATATAATGACCACATGACATCAAACATTCCCCACCTTAATATTTTAACTACTTATTTTACTATTTTAACTATTCATTTCATTTACTTCACAATAACATTAAGAACAAGAACAATAAAAAAAATTTTAATTGATTAAATGTGGGCTGAAAAAATTGTTCTCCAAAATTTAACAGATGAGGACTCATGTCCATCAATCTCATATACAGTATGCTGTCTCAATGGCATTGCCTTGAACAATGGGAAAGGTCTGGCAGGTCCTCCATGTCTCATCCCCAAAGCACAAAACATCAAACAATGCCCCCGTCATCTCCATATTTTGCAGATATTCCACCATGTTGGTTCTGATAATTTATTTGATGTGAACATGAACTTAGTGTATATTACTGACTAATTTACCTCATGATTTAATGTGTGAGGGTTAACAGGATACGGCGCTCCACCTGGATTTAATATTAAACTTTCAAATTCTTAACAAACCCTAGATGAATACGATATACACATGATGAATTTACAACTTATACAGTACTGAATATTTCATGAGGATGCAGATATAGCTCGTTTTCAAATACGACTTAACAATGACGTATATAATAACTTTTCTCATAAAATACAGTATACCCGACTATTGGCTCAGAATATAAAAACATGAACTCCCCACTACCCCATATCAAAGTGTGACAAAAACATGAATGAACATGGAAATGAGCTTGCTCCTACCACAAATACAACATTTAAAATTTAGGTAAAAATTCGTATTAACTTACCATTAAATACTGCCAGCTTTGAGTGGCATGCCCCTCGCTTCAGAAGTGAAGAATCCAGAGAGTTCGTCATGCTGTTTCTCAATTTCAAAAACGCAAAAAACAGACTTGACTTGGAAATGCACAATCAAGAGTTTGAGGACACCGGGAATAGTGCAAATGGATTGCACAGTACAGGATGTGTCACACAGACGCGATACATTGTACCATAACTGTTTTATACCAAATATTGGCAGTTACGGTAGAAATACCTAAAATAAAATAAATCGACTGTTTTAACCACTACAGAGACATCACAGCCAGCGGTAATTTTCAGAAGTTCTTGCTGAGGTGAGGCTGCGTTGGGCGGCTACATGAGCGCAGAGTTCTTGGGGATTGCCTCAAGCTCAAATCTCTGAAAACATTGGGCAATTTTTTAAATAGACACTATTTTTAATAACCGATGGAGGTTTTGAGCTGTACATACATCACCTAAACAACTTTTAAAACTACACTTTGTGACACAATAATTTTTTAGGCTGCCGTTTGAGAAACCAGAGAATAAACCAGTTGTTGGGTTAAAATAATTGGTTAAAACATCTTTCCGTTTGAATCACTACTAAATTACAAACAAGGCATAAGTTTGTAACACACACACACACACACACTATTGATCCTAAATTGCTTACTTACTGTATCTCATTTTGCTGTCAAACTGTATATATATTAATGCTATACCTTTTGATTAGTTGATACGTTTGTGTTTTTCCAGATGCAAGTGAGTAGTAATCTCCTGGGTATTCCCATGAATCACATTTTCCCTGTGAAGAACTACCATGAGGAAATAAACACCAATGATGAGATGGATCTTCTGATTCTCACGGCACTTGATCAGATTGTGCACATCGCTGCTGATGCACTAAAGGAACATTGAAGGATCCTAACAATTTACTCACTGTGTTGCATAATTGTAAAGCTTATAAATCCATGTGCTGAAGGAAGAACAACTGCTCCTTTGAAATTAAAAAGTTACTTAAAAGTAAATCATGTACTATAATTTTCTTGCCATACTAGGAATTTAAATACTGTTTAAATAGTCTCAGCAACATAGTGTGTTCTGAATGTGTGTTCCTTCAACATTTCTGATCCTTCCAGAAAGCAACAACCCCAAACCCTGATGTAAATCTAAGAGAATATTATTAGGTGGCTGTTATCAACTGTAATCAGCAGTTCTCTAAATTGAAAAAAAAAAAAAAATGCACTATTCTGTTAAAAACATATTCCTAGTTTACTCAGCAATATCTGATAGAAATATTGTCAAAAGGTCTGAGTCTGATTATTATTTCAAGCGAGTGAAAATCTGCAGTTCAGGAGCTGGATATTATGTTGTACATATTGATTTATCACTTTATCAAATAAACAAGGTCCCTGTACAATGAAATTCTACTGCAATACAGCAGAGTATAGAAACTGTACAGCACTGGAGGAAGATAAAAAAAAACACCCTCATACATAAAAATAAACAATGCAGAAATAAGTAACAGTGTTAGAAAAAGATACACAATAAAAGTGGGGGAAAATACGCATATAAAATTGGTTTATTGAGAACTTAAAAGTCCATAATCACACTTTGTGCAATGACTCATGTTGTAGATGTTTTGCTGTAAGTCTAATATGTTTTTCTCTTTACTGTATAAATCTTTAATACATAATGAGATGTGAAAAGTATATGTGTGACTAAAAGGGACTTCAGTGTTATCTAGTATATATATGTGCATATTGGAATAAATGGTATGTCATGCACATGTCCTGGTAGAGCCTGTGTTTAATCTCTCTAGCTTTTAAGATAGCTTTTTAACGTTAGCCAGCGTTTTTGGTTTGAACCTTGTATCTGTCTTCGGTTAACAACTGAGTTTAGGAAACATATCACCTGCATTCTGTCTTGTGTTGTGAAATATCACAAAATACTGTAGAAAAAGAGTTCTTTTGGTAGTGTATGTGTTATGTATGTGGCGTGGGTTAGAGAGCCGCATCATGGGATGTAATAATATTTATAAGAGCCCTCACGCAGGGGTTCTGAGGGGGCCAAAGAAATAGGAGTATGTGAGAGTGCTTATGACACATGACACATTTTGGAATTAGGGTCGGCTTATTAATTGGAACTAAAAAATAAATAAATAATTGAAAACACAAAATAAACAGAGCGCCACAGTCTCCTCATCTGTCCCCTCTCGATGAGTCCACAGGGGTCAGCTAATTTTCAAATTGCCTGTATGTGTGTGTGTGTGTGCACGTGCATGCTTGTGCCCTACAATAGGCTGGTACTTCATCCAGGGTGTCCCCACCTAGTGCCCTAATTTTATTGGAATAGGGTCCAGGCCTTATGTGGTCCTGTACAGGATAAGCGCTATAGGGAATGAGATGAGATGCTCTCTTTCCACATGCCTTCATGCCTTTAGTGTTATTTCCCCTGCTTCTTGATAGGTCATGTTTGTGGTTATTGGAACCTTATTCGGTGTATGCAAACAAATTTTAACCAGAATTGCAATTTTTTAATCCAAGTTAGATGGCAAGTGTCTGTGTCGTAGCTGAGGCAGGTGCAATCATAAGTTACTATATGATGCAGGACACCGTAACAATACTGGATGATGTGTAGATCTTACGTTAATAATAATCAAACCAGAATTACTATTCATCTTCTTTTAGACACCACTTATATATTTTTTGTTAGTTTTAATTTAGAACAAATACACTCACTCATCTTCTACACCGCTTTATCCTGTATTCAGGTTCGCGGGGACCTGGAGCCTATCCCAGGAGGCGGGGTAAACCCTGGAGAGGGTACCAATCCATCACAGGGCACACACACATTCACACACTATGGGCAATTTGGGAACGCCAATTAGTCTAATCTACATGTCTTTGGACTGTGGGAGGAAACCGGAGGAAACCCACCAAACATGGGGAGAACATGCAAACTCCATGCACACAGAGCAGGGAATCGAGCCGGGCCGGGAATCAAACCCAGGTGGTGCAAGGCGAAAGTGCTGACCACTACACCACCGTGCTGCCTTGGAACAAATACAGATCCTCAAAAATGTAAACATTTCCAGGCTTAAAAAAATCTTATATAAAATGCATCTGCCCCTAACATTCACTAACATTTAAGTACATGAGTTACTGCTTTATTTTTACTGGGGATTTTAAGATGTTTTGTTTCATCACATACTCCACCACTGACTGTGTAAGGGCAGCAGTGCTCTTTGTAAATAAAGCTCTAATGCAAAGCTATGGCAACAATAATTACTGGGGTGGACACATTTTATAAGTGCTTAGAATGTATTTTTACATCCTGTCTACTGGATGTTCTGGACTAACTGGAGCTTGGTCATGCTCCTAATGATTCATCTGGTCATCAAAGGGGGAACATGACAAATCTAGAAAACACAAACTAGTTTATGGGTCATGCAAATTCTATCAGCATTGCCTTTCAGCAGCATGGGACAGCAGCTGCTTTGGCGCTTTTATGTGTTTGGGGGCCTTTAATGTTCACTCACTCTCTCATGATTTAGTTTCTGTTCCACAGATTCAGGTTCCACAGGTGGCTTATGATTACACATTTTTGTTAATTCAACACTGAGGAATTTGCTCTGTAGTGCTTTTATTTAAGCTCCTTGTGGTCACAGTATCCTGGGTGGTTAAATCTTAAACAAAATTGAGTGCCCCAGCAGGACAATGAGCCCAAACAAAAGCTGCTGATGTAATAGATAAAGCAGGCTAAAAGGGTTTTGAAGCCTCAACCCAATCTATGTTGACCCTACTCAAAAGTTTGTCCTTTCACAATAAATCAACCTGCACACTATGATATTTCCTTTGACTGGTTTGATTATGGATGTCATGTGTTGGCCATTTTGTGCGTGAAAATGATTCCTCATGCTCCTAAAACGGCTCTTTCACAATTTGAGTTCTGGAACATGGTTGTGTCATCATGAAAAAAAGCTTTATAGATGTGATAACCTGGTCATTCAGTATAGTCAGGTCAACTGCCGAGACTTCATTTTATTGCCACATAACATTGTTTAGCCTAGGACAAACTAAAGGTCATAAATCAGGTGCCATTATGCATGATGGGTGCATCAGTTCCTGCTCATCATTTGAACTCATCAGACCACATGACCATTGTCCATTTTTCCAAAGTACAATCTTTTACAAGGCTTTTTTTTTTTTTTTTGCAAACTGAAGCCTTTTTTTCTGCTGGGTCTGAGTAACAAATAGTTCTATTATGACCACACAGCTGTTTATTCCCAAATCATGTGTTATATCACATTGTGTGTGGAAATGCTCTTACTTTTACTATATATGTGTCATTTTTCTGGGTTATTTACAGAGAATTTATGGAGTTAATTATGTGCCAAAATTTAACAAACAAACACAATCTGCTTTGCAAAGAAAAAAAAAATCGACTTTCTCACAAATGCGCCCAACGTATTTTCTCATATGTAGATATGATCACTAATTATAAAAGATTTTGATGCATCATGTCGAAGCCAAACATGATGGCAGTTCTTTCAGCCTTCAACAGTTAATTAAAATGCAACTGTGGTTTGATATAACTGTATTATTCCCCTACAGGGCTACATATCCTAAAGATAGTAGATTGTTAATATGTCTGGCTGTCTGGATATATAACAGACACCTCAAAACTGTTTCCCGCTCATATTCCTCTGGGACATAAAAACACGTTGTTTGAGGTCTCGGGAGAATAGA
>JAQMYJ010000010.1:21175996-21188122 GCA_030014305.1 Clarias laeviceps | reverse complement strand
TCAGCAGATGTCGATGTGTTTTTGCGTTATTATAAGAATTAAATGCAGGAGGCTGTTATGATCATCATAATGTTCTTCAATTAATAAAAAGTGGATGAGCCACGGGTGTTGTCACATTAATGGGCAAAAACTATATAATAAAACTATATAAGATACATAGCCTTTATAAGAGTTTTATAAGACGCATTTATAATCTTTACACCCCACCCCCGTTAAAACGGCGTATTCAGACAAAGGTCCACTACACAGCAAAAACATGTTAGTATATTATGACTGAAAAAAAGCGGCTCACATCTTGCAGATTAGGTTCATTGGCATTCCCAAATTGCCTGTAGTGTGTGTGTGTGTGTGTGTGTGTGTGTTTCCTGCGATGGATAGGCACCCTGTCTTCCTCATGTCCAGTCTCCTGGGATAGGCTTCAGGCCCCCAGCGACCCTGTACACAGGAGACCTAAATGTCCTCATATAAGGACATGACATTTTCTCCCAACTTCATTGTTCAATCCTCATATGAGGACTCTTGGGTATAATTCTTTTGCTAAACTTCTTCCTCGTTGAAGACATTGATTCTTTATAGCTATCTGCTATGAATAAAGAGAAACAGTCAGTAGAAATTGCAACATATACAGGAGGACAGGTGATGAATTAATAAATGAAAGGAATTCCCTTAACTTTTAATAAAAATCCTTTGGCAAATAAAATCTGTTGCCCCAAACGCCACTTGATCCACCCAGACCGATCATAAGCCATTTGATATTTTTCATGGAAACTTTCCAGGAAACGAAACCTATTGGATGGGAAAAAAACGACGCTTACTTTCGTTTTTTGTAGAAAACGACTCCATGTATCGAATCAATTCTTTCAAGTGCCAGTTAATGACATAACAACACACAATAGCATTTACCTCTCCAGTTACTAGTTAAAAAACAGGTTTTAATCCGTACACCATTCCTTCACCTTTATGTGGTTGTGGGAGTAGTCAGAACTCCACCCCTTATCTTTACAATACAAAAAATGTCTATATGTCTATCATGTAAAGTCTATAACAATTACAAATATGCTATGATATAAGGTACTCTTGGGTATAAGGTATAATAAGGAGCTGGGCTGTGTTTTTTTATTTGCTTGTTTGTTTGTTTAGCTTGAATACCACATCCTAATATACTTTATTTACAGTATATTGTATGTACTTATATTGTGCAACACCTTGTGGTTTGGATGCATTTTTTTAAACCAATAGATCTTTTTTTTTATATCTTAATGTAAACTGAAATGTTTTAGGGAAAAAATCATATTCAGACAAATTCATATTCAGACAAATTCATATTCAGACAAACAAAAACATATAACTTTATTTTATCATGCCATTATTTTATTTAATAAAAAATCAAATCAAAAAGAAAAGAAAAAAATGAGGGCAATACGAAGTACCACTTTACTACTTCCACACGATTTAAGAGGGTAAGTTGCAGACAGGTGCTTCTAATTTTCATTAATCTTCACACAACTGCTGAAGCCCTTTTTTTGTCGTCATGTAGAACATCATGATTGGTGATTTTGTGGCCTCATACAGCTAGTCTAACGTACTATCATCATCCTTTATTAGCTTTTTCTCATTCTTGAGAAGCACTTATTGCTTCTGTTCCACATCTTTTTGTTATCATTTACACAAATCCTTGTGTTACTTCTACATACATTCCTTGTATCCACTTTTTGTGAAACATATTGTGTCATGACTGCAATTTTGTTTTTAATTCTTTAATACTTTGCTTACATTCACTGAAAGGACTCAATTTCCTAGAGCATGGCACAATACATATCTACCTGCCACCTGCAATACTCCATTACTGCTAATCAGTCTCCATAATAAAAGGCAAGAGTTCCTTAGACCAAGGCTTTATATATCATTTATTGTATTGTGTGTCATTTTATCAGTGACTTTCAAGTTTTACACTTTTACGCTGCTGTAATTCTGTGGGTGGCATAGTGGTTAGCACTGTGACCTCTCACCTCCAGGGTCGAGAGTTTGATTCCTGTCTTCCGACTGTGTGTGTGGAGTTTGTATGTTCTCCACGTGCTTGCTGGGTTTCCTCTGGGGATTCTGTTTTTTTTTTCCCAGAGCCTTGCAGATTAGGTTCATTGGCATTCCCAGATTGCCTGTAGTGTGTGTGTGTGTGTGTGTGTGTGTGTGTGTGTGTGTGTGTGTGTGTGTTTCCTGCAATGGATAGGCACCCTGTCTTCCTCATGTCCAGGCGCCTGGGATAGGCTTCAGGCCCCCAGCGACCCAGCGACCCTGTACACAGGAGACCTAAATGTCCTCATATAAGGACATGACATTTTCTCCCAACTTCATTGTTCCACCCTCATATGAGGACTCTTGGGTATAATTCTATTGCTAAACTTCTTCCTCATTGAAGACATTGATTCTTTATAGCTATCAGCTATGAATAAAGAGAAACAGTCTGTAGAAATTGCAATGTACACAGGAGGACAGGTGATGAATTAATAAATGAATGGAATTCCCTTCACTTTTAATACAAATCCTTTCGCAAATAAAATCTGTTGCACCCAGACCGATCATAAGTCATTTGATATTTTTCTTGGAAACTTTCCAGGAAACGAAACCTATTGGATGGGGGGAAAACGACGCTTACTTTCGTTTTCGCACAAAACGACTCTGTGTATCGTTCTTTCAAGCAAAACTCCTTAACGGACTCCCGGGTTCGACTCCCTCAGACGAATCAATTATTAAGAACCGATTCTTTGGATTATAAATCATCCGGGTGCGCAAGTTTCGGTTGTTCAAGAAGCGACCCAAACAGAAACGAGGCTCCTGTGAAAGCGCGTCCTGTGACACGAAATAAGCATCACGTACTAACAATAATTAGTCTAATAGATCAGCTGTCGGAGATGAGCGCGAGCCTCAGTGAGCAGTATGAGGAGAAGGTGCGTCCGTGCATCGACCTGATCGACTCTCTGCGCGCGCTCGGTGTGGAGAAGGACCTCGCGCTGCCCGCCATCGCCGTGATCGGAGACCAGAGCTCGGGGAAGAGCTCGGTGCTGGAGGCGCTGTCCGGAGTCGCGCTGCCCCGCGGGAGCGGTGAGACACCATGGGGCAACAATAACAACAACAACAATAATAATAATAATAATAATTACGTTTTTACCAACCTTATCTGAACTTATCCGTATATCCGTATGCATAATGAAAGTGTAGAGATGGAGAAAAGAAGGATGGAAGAAGGGATAAGTTATATGACATGATGCATTTTCAATTTCTGTAACGAAAAATAAATGATAAAGTTTGATTACGGGAGAATAGAGAGATGGATTAATTAATTGATTGGTTATTAGGTAATTAATTAATTAATTCGCCCACTCATTCATTCATTTGTGAACGGGTAAAATGACCAGTCATTTATCATTGTTATAAACCTTAAGTCCAAGCATGAACATTTGGTAAAGAATTTGATTAAATACTACTGTGTTTCCCACTGGTCTGAAATATACTTGATCCTAGATGTATAGATGGATGGATGGTAGCCAGTTGACCTCTCCGACATTAACTGCAGGCACAAAAGCAGTTTTCATGTGATTTTAAATTGATATTTATAGTAATTTCACATAATGCGTTACTAAAATCAAACCCCCAACCCACTCGATCTACCCATGCTGGAAAGATAAATTAAATAAAATAAGTATGAAGGTAAATAAGTTCATTTCTAAATACTCAATCCAGATAAACCTGTTCTGAACCACTGTTAACAAAAGCCCATGATATGGGATTGTAGAAGATTGTAATTTTCTTGTAAAGAATTACCAGAATGGGTGTGAAACAACTCACTTACAAAAATACTTTTTCTATGTTTAAACTGAACATGTATGTAGGCAGATCACATGAGAGCTATGAATGGCTTCCTGCCAGCACATGTAATGGAATTTTGCAGAATGGGTTTTATAGGGAATCTAATATTCCTCACAGATCAAGCAACAATGTGTAATTATTAGCAAGCACTAGAACAAATTTGGTTAACTTGTGGATGCTCAATATTGCAACAAAAAAAAAATGAAGGTGAAGGATCCATATCCATTTGATAAGGAGGAGCTAGTCACAATTTGGAATCACAACATATACAGTAGTTACATAGGTAGTTGCCTGCTGACAATTTATCCACAAGGAAAGTCCCAAATGAGTGTTGTCTATACACACAGGTATCACGACGAGATGTCCACTCGAGCTAAAAATGAAGAGAAGTCGAGAGAAAAACTCCTGGCATGGAAAGATCAAGTACAAGAAAGATAATGATCAGAATTATGAGGAAGAGATTGATGATCCAGCAGATGTGGAGAAAAGAATTAGAGAAGGTAATGCTCCAGCTGATTTGTTTACTCATGATATCTAGTGTAGATCTCTGTTTGGATATAGTCTTTCATTTCATGCCTTTATCACTTCTTTCTAATTTGGTTGGTGTTAGCTAATTCCACCAGTTTGTGTATATTCCATAATGTTACGCAACTGGCTGTGTGCATACCCTTTTCAGCTCAGGACCTAATGGCTGGTGTCGGTGTGGGCATCAGTGATGAGCTCATCAGCTTGGAAGTGACGTCGGCTGATGTTCCCGACCTCACGCTCATCGATCTGCCAGGTATTACCCGTGTGGCAGTCAAAGGCCAACCGGAGAACATTGGAGAACAGGTAAAGCATCTAATATCAGGTGATATCATATGATGTACAGTATATTGTCTAATCCTCAGTTACAGTTATGATACTTAGTTATAGATGCTAATACACACTAATAACATTCATTCAGATTAAAAGACTTATCAAAAAGTTCATCGAAAAGCAAGAAACCATCAACCTGGTGGTGGTGCCGTGTAACGTGGACATCGCTACTACTGAGGCACTGAAGATGGCTCAAGAAGTCGATCCAAATGGCGAGAGAACGCTCGGTCTGTGAAGCCTTTATAATAATCCTGTTGACATTCTTTTTCTTCTTCTCAAACTTTATTACATGAGCTTGTCTGTGTGTGTGTGTGTGTGTGTGTGTGTGTGTGTGTGTGTTTTAAAGGCATTCTAACAAAGCCTGACCTGGTGGATAAAGGCACAGAGGAGACAGTGGTGTCCATCATCCATAATGAAGTCATTTACCTCACTAAAGGCTACATGATCGTCAGGTGTCGAGGGCAGAAGGAGATCATGGACAGCGTCTCACTGCATGAAGCCACTGAGACAGAGAAGGACTTCTTTAAAGACCACCCGCAATTTAGGTGCCCTGTTTTATTTTAACAGTGTCTAGCAGATACTTTTTATTATTTCAAAATTATATTGATTTGGTAATAAATAGAGAATTGACAGAGTACTACTATTTGGAATCATTTTTATCAAATTCTCAAATTTAATTTTATTAATTATAATATTTTTAAGTCATAATATTATCCTAGCGTTAAAATTGTTAGTTGTTGAATGAACCAATTGGATTGACAACTGCTCTACATATTAGAAATGAGAAAAAAAAAACATGTTATAATATTAATATTAAACAAATATTAGTTTAGTTAGACAAGTAAATAATATTTAAACACATCTCAGCAAACACTTTGCAAGAATGATTTAATTTTTTATTTATTTATAATTATGTAAAATTAGTTAATAAATTAACATTATTTGAGAGTCATTTGGATAAAATTAATAAAAAAAAACATACATTTAATATTTCTATTATTATAGATTTGAGTTGCACATTAAATGCATAATAGCATAAATAAATAAATAAATAAATAAATAAATAAATCACATGAAGCTATTTGTCAGTTCTTAGAGATAAAATAACTAAACCAGAAAAATGATACTGTAATCGCTCTCCGTTATTATAAAACAGACTTGACATAGCTGGACTAAAATGTGGTTGATGTTTTTACAGCGCTCTGTATGAGGAAGGCACGGCCACCATTCCTAAACTGGCTGAGAAACTCACACTTGAACTCGTCAATCACATTGAAGTAAAGAAAGCTTTGTTACGCAATTTTATCTCTCCGATTGTGTAGGAAACTATCCATCCTGGTACTCAAATGTGTGTATGTGTGTATTCAGCGATCTCTGCCCCGACTAGAGGAGCAGATTGAAGAAAAGTTGGCTGAAACTCAAGCTGAACTGGATGGCTATGGCTTAGGACCTCCTGCAGAACCAGCAGAGAGGACCTTCTTCCTGATTGATGTGGGTGATTCACACTTAAATAACATTGACTATCTCAAAATCATACAAAATTCAGCAGATGTTGGTTGGTAAAACATTGTGCCATAACTGCAACCTTAAAATAGCAATCTAGTCGAGACAAAACAAGAAGTTTCATTATATTGATTGGAGCACAACTACATAAAAATGGCAAAATAACAAATTTTAACAACAACCAGGATTTGAATTCTTCACTATAAATGCACATAGTCTTGTATTGTTTTGTATTTTCCCACATAAGAAGCTAGCATAGTTGCATATTGAATTGAAAATCACCATTTAATTTAGTGTTCTCTATTCATTTGGGTTTTGTATGGCTCTCCTACAAAGTCTATAAAAAGACTCTTATCTTCATTTTCATTTTTATGTGTATTAGAAAGTCACAGCGTTCACTCAGGACGGCACGAACCTAACGACTGGTGAGGAACTGAAGAACGCCCAACATCTAAACATCTTTTCAGGTCTGCGAAGGCAGTTTGCCCTCTGGAAGACTCACCTGGACAACTCAGGAGAGATGTGTAAGTAGTGGTGTGATGATGTATCACAAATGTTTAAAGACTGGAAGGGGACAAGTGTTCTACATCTTCTTCTCTTCTTTGTCTTTTGGCTGTTCCCTTTCAGGGGTTGCCTCAGCAAATTATCTGCCTCCATCTATCCCTATCTTCTATATCACTCCACTCTCACTGCATCCATAAATCTTCTTTTTGGTCTTGCTCTAGATCTCCTGCCTGGCAGTTCCAACCTCAGCATCCTTCTACTGATATATTCACAATCTCTCCTTAGATCTTCTTACATGTCCAAACCACCTCAATCTGGCCTCTCTGACTTTATCTTCAAAACATCCAACATGGGTTGTCCCTATGATGGATATCTTGATTCTATCCATCCCTGTCACTCCCAAAGAGAACCTCAACACCTTCATCTCTACTACCTCCTGCTCTGCTCCCTGTCTTTTCTTCAGTGCCACTGTCTCTAAGCTGTAGAGCATCACTAGTCTCACCACTTTACTGAACACTTTTCCTTTCATTCACTCCAATACTTTTTTCCTCCCACAACACACCTGACGCTTTTCTCCACCCATTCCAACCTGCCTGCACATGCCTCTTTGACTTCTTTCCACACTCGCTGTTGCTCTGGACTGGAGACCCTAAGTACTAACTACCCTAAGACAAGTATTTTGGGGGGTAATTTTCTAGTTAACAGGAAGATCAACAAGGAAGTGAAAGAGTATGAAGAGAAATACAGAGGCAGAGAACTTCCAGGATTCATCAACTACAAGACCTTCGAGGTGATGGTGAAGGACCAGATCAAGCAGCTAGAGGAACCTGCTATCAAGAGGCTGAAGGAAATCTCAGGTATATGCCGTCAACTTGTTTGAGTTAAATGCTCACCCACATAGAGTGATTTTTATACTGTATTTCCACCAATCACGACTGCAAACCTAGGGTTTATCATTATTAGCATTCATTACAGGAAGTTATATTTACAGAGGTTTCCTAATCTATCTTTAGATCTCATTCGAAGGGGCTTCATTCAACTGGCTCAGCACAGCTTCATAGGCTTCCCCAATCTTCTCAAAATGGCAAAGGTATGACCAACAAACATTACGAACTCTAGCTATGATTGATGGACCACGAGCACCAGATAAACACGATGCAATCTATTATCAATCTATCAAGCATGGCGTAACAGTTCTTTGTTTTTGCCACAGATTAAGATAGAGTCCATTAAGCAGGTGAAGGAGGCAGAGGCGGAATCAACGATGAGGACTCAGTTTAAGATGGAGCTGATTATCTACACCCAAGACAGTCTGTACAGCAACACCCTGAGCACACTTAAGATTCAGGAGGAAGAAGAAGAAGAGATTCATGATTTTCATGTGCCTCGGGTTGCTTCGCATAGTTTATACAGTCACTCAGACAGCAGAGCCACACTTGAGGAACTGATGCGTCACCTCAAGTCCTACTACAGTGTAAGTGGTTAGCAACTGGCTCCTTTTGTAATCAGAATTGTTGTTGTTATTAGCAATTTTAACATTACTTGACCACAGTAAATACCAAAACAATGATTCCTAAAACCATATGTTTAACAACATAACCTTAATTTTTAAGTTTAGCCTCTAAATATTTCATACAAGTTGGTTGTAGAGCTCATCTCTTCTTAGCTAGTACCAAGTTGCAACCACTTTTGCCTCTAGAACTGCCTTTATTCTTCATGGCATTGATTCAACGAAGTGCTGGAAACATTCCATAGAGATTTTGATCCATATTGACATGATAGCATCATGCATTCGCTTAAAATTTGTCAGCTACACAACCTACCTCCCGTTTCACCACTTCCCAAAAGGTTCTCTATTCCATTGAGAATGATGGAAGAAGCCATTTCAGTACAGTAAACTTGCTATCAGGTAAAAAAAAAAAAAAACAGTTTAAAATGATTTTGTTTTGTGATATAACGTTATCCTGTGGGCATAAAAGGGGTCAGTTTATTAAAAAAATGCTGAGTTGGGTAAGTCCAAAGTGTGCCAAGAAAATAACCCAGACACTATTACACCAGCATGTTTTCATGTTATTTACACCAAATCTTTACCGTTCCATGTGAATGTCACAGCAGAAATCAAGACCCACCAAACCATGCAATATTTTTCTCTTGTCCACTTTTGGTGAGCACATGCGCACTGAAGCCCTTGTTTCCTGTCCTTAACTGCCAGGACTGGCACATGGGGTGGTTTTTGGATGCTGTAGCACATCTGCTTTAAGGTATGATCTGTTGTGCACACAGAGATGCTCTTCGGCATAGCTCAGTTGTAACGAGACAAGTTACTTTTGTCAGCAAACAAAGCATTTTTCCCAGAGAACTGACACTCACTGGAAACTTTCTCTTCTTCAGACCATTGTTTGTCAACCCTAGATGTAGTGATACATGAAAATCCCAGTAGATTAGCACTTTTGGAAATGATCAGACCAGTCTGTCTGACACCAACCTGTCATGCCACATTCAAAGTCTCTTAAAACCCCGTTCTGATGCTCACTTCAGCAGATCGCCTTGACCATGCCTACCTGCCTAAATGCATTGGACGATACGATATTTGCCTTAACAAGCAGTTGAACATGTTTAAGTAGTGAAGGAACTGGTGAGTGTAAGTGTACACATGGATAGCATTTTTAAGCCATGTTACTTTTGAACTATTCTGGAAACCTATGAATTGCAAATCATAATTAATAGTAAATTTACAAATCATCGTAGCAAAATACAGTAATATCGCTAAACATTACATCAGATGTCTGATTAGCGATGTGATCCCACAGGAGCAATGTATTAATTTTTATTAATCCTTTTAAAACTAGTTGAATCTATAAAATATTTGTCTAGTTACCATTAAAAAACACACACATAAAGAAACTGATGTTACGTTACTCATGGTAAAGAGTTTTATTGTATTAAGTTAATTGAAAAAAAGGTAAAAGGTATTAAGCACTCACTCATCGTCTATATCGCATTATCCTGTATACAAGGTCGCGGGGGGCCTGGGCCCTATCCCAGGAGACTTGGGGCATGAGGCTGGGTACACCCTGGATAATAGCCTAATCTGCAGGTCTTTGGACTGTGGAAACCAGATACCCGGAAGAAACCCACCAAGCCTGGCTGCCATGAGTTTACCTTTGTTCTTAACTCTGTGTTTAGATCGCGAGTAAACGTCTGGCTGATCAGCTGCCGCTGGTGATCAGGTACCTGCTGCTGCAGGAGTCGGCGGTGCAGCTTCACAGGGAAATGATGCAGCTCATTCAGGACAAAGCCAACGCAGATCAGCTGCTGAAAGAAGATCATGACATCGGCAGCAAACGCAACAACCTGCAAAACCGCAAGAAACGTCTGATGGAGGCCCGCAACTACCTAGTCAAGTTTTAGAGTTACATATTGTTTACGCTTTGGAAACGGTGTTGGTCACTCTAAAGCAAGGAAAAAAAGAAAAAAGCACAACCTCTATGTACTGTATTTTATATAAACAGATATTATATTAAATATAACCATAATATAATAAGATTTAGTTTCCATAATTAGTGAAAGTGTATGTCAGATATATACTGTAAAAAATTATTTATTATTTTTTTTTATTATTTATATATCTGTTTGTTGTTCAGACCCTACACATGCTGTAATAACTCCAGCAGTTCATAACAAGACAATGTTCCTCAATATGGCAGAAAGAGGTTTATCCTGAGCATAATTTCAATGGTATTTGGATTGTGTTCCTAAAGATTTGCAATAAAATCTGAAATAAGATATTCTTGATGGATGGATTTTGTTTTTCTGAAGCCATTCTGTTGTGGACTTGCATCACCCACTTCACCTACAGTTTCAGTAGACGCACTGACATTGTCACAATATCCTGAATAATTTTTTGATACACTTGAAATCACTTTGTAACCCTTTCCAGATTCATGTAAATCAATAATTCTAGATCATTGATCCTCTGAAAGCTCTTTGAATCCAATTAGATTTTGTGACGACTTTTTTTTCTATTAGTATAACGAGGTTTATTACTGCTTGGTTGTTCTCAATAAAGACATAAAAGATCAGAATGTTTTTGTGTTGTTATTTAAAGCACATTATATTTGTCAATATAATTGATTTAGATGAAGATCAGACCACATTTTTTGACAAATTAATGCAGAAAACCATGAAATTCCAAAAGGTTCACATACTTTGTCTTGACACTGTATACCGTACACACAACATAGAACAGGTCAAGACAATATCAGGGAAGGATGCATTAGGCGTGGAAGATGAGAGAGAATGAGACCTACAGTTTGCAGTAATGTAACCTACTGGATTCCAAACACCGTTGAACAACAACAAAGGCAAAGAAGAAGAAGAAGAAATGTAATTCCCAAAAATTCTCAGTGGGGTTAAGGTCTGGATTGTGTGGTGGCCAATCCATGTGTGAAAACGTTGTCTCAAGCTTCCTGAACCACTCTTTCACAATTTGAGCCAAATGAATCCTGGAGAGGCATCTTGGAGTGTGCACATGCCATCAGTGAAGAAAAAAAAAACCTGGTCATTCAGTACATTCATGATATCATTTTTGGGCACATAATGTTGCTGAACCTACAGCTGACCAAGAGAAGCAAGCCCAGCTCATAGCACTGACTCAATAGTCTTGTACAGTAGGCACTAGGTGTGATGGGTGCATCACTTCATTTACATTTGAATTTACATTTACATTTACATTTAGGCATTTGGCTGATGCTCTTATCTAGAGCGACTTACAAAAAGTGCTATGAGGTTTCCGGTCACTGGATAAATACTCACTGCTAAGTGGTTTTCTTAAGGCTGCACAGCTGTTTAGTCCCAATCCTTTGAGCTCTCCTCACATTGTGCGTGTGGAAATGTTTTTTCTTTTACTATTAAACATAGCTATGAGCTGTAGTGCTGTTTTTATGATTTTAGTTTTTATGATTCTATTTCACCAAAAGTTTCTCGTGATTGTGTTAATTAAAAAAATATATTTCTAATCACATTTTTGTGTTTGAAATTATTTTATTTGTTAATGATAATAATTTTATGGTGATCGTATACTAATAATTTTTTCAGTAAAAAAAAAAAATAAAGAAAGAAGAAAAATAATCATTCATGTCAGTTTTTAAGGCAGAGCTGTTGTGGCCCACACATGCTGAGTGCATTTACTGTAGGAGAAAAAATGTGACCATTGGTTACTCAAAAAAATTGTGGCAACAAAGTGACACTTAAAATAAGTAGTAGATTTTAAGTGCCGAACGTTTGAATAAAATGCATTAAATAAATTGTTTAAATTTAATCAAAACATTCAGTCATTTGTGATAAAAGCAATACCTAAATTGTGTTGCATTTAGTAATAATATGGTAAATTATGAG